>BSBK01004809.1:0-275000 GCA_027943335.1 Chamaecyparis obtusa
GAAAAATCAATATTCTGGTAGCATTTTCGGGTACCCAAAAATATCGGGTACCTGATTAGGCTCGGTATTTCTTTGTGCACCAGATCTACATGGTCAAATATTGAAATGTCTCAAAAATGTATTTTTCCCCTATTTCTTCGAGTTCCAGACTTTGGACCATGTAACTGACGAATTTTTTTTCACCCAAATTTGATGAAACGAAAAGGGTATCTTAAGGAGATTATCAGCTTTCGATCGATATAATTGCTGTCAAATTTTGAATTTGGTAAGTAATTATTAGTTATTTTCTAATTGAGTTACCTCTAAAGTGCTAATTTATATACTGATTGAAAAATGACTATAACTTTCAAATGGTATAACATTTTTGAAATCCAAAAAATGTGCCACATTCTATACTTCGCCTACTATAAGGAATTTTTTTCTTTTTGAATTTTTTAAAGTTTTGAATGAGTTAAGGTGGTCAGACATGGGAGTTTTTTTAGTCTGAAAATGTTGTAGCAGAAAATTCATATTAATTATTTTTTTTGGAATAAAATTACAAAAAAATATGCGTAACATCTGGGCATGAGTCTACTACTTATATATAAAATCTTATAATAAAATATTATTATTTGATTATGATTAAGGTGGTCAGACATACACCTACTTCTTATTTTTTTCCAAAAATTTTTGTACTGCTGCATTGAATTCTATACTTTTCACCAATCATACTAACTTTTTTTCAAAAAAGGCCTAGTAGTTTAGAAACAACATTCAATTTTTCTACAAGATTCTATTGTTACAACTTTTTGATATTAGGTTGATAGCTAGTTGAAATTTTTCACGTCAAGTTGACTAACCCTGATTTGCTTATTTTTCATTGCCACTTAAGGGCATAGTTTTGGCCCCTCATGATCTTGCACATACCCTAGTACAAGATGTGTTTTATGCTCTCTAACATGCTTCCTAAGACTCAACTTGATGTGATTTAAAGAATGGGGCATTGAAAAGATAAGATTTTTGATAGGAAAGATCTTCACATCCACTAATGATAACTCTTGGAAGCTGAGAAGCTCCTGCAATCTATCAAACTGATCATCCTTCCTCTCAAATTTTATGTTGAACATCTTCTCTGTGTTCTTATATTTTTTTGTTGTCTTTAACCCTTGACACTGTAGAAAGGGAGAAAATTTCTTTCTTCCACTTTTATGGGTCCATGATTGTGTATTGTGACTTTTTCAGGGGCAAGGGTACCCCACCTAGGACATCTAACACTCCCCACCCCCCCTAGGCAGAGGAATCTCATGTGCAAGATTTCCCTCCGATCTAGGCTTGTAGAGCCATCCTCATCCTATGCATCAAAATATAAATCTTTTTCCTCTAATACTTTCTATGATACAATTCCTTATAAGTACCAACATAACACACATACAAAGATCCTTGTATCTGAATAATGATCTGGTTTTTAGTAGGTTAAGTGTCGAGTTTTCATGGATCAATTAGGACTTGAAGTTAAGATCTTTTATATATTGTTGCAATGCTCTACCACCACTGCACAACTATCCCATCTATGACCAGCCTTGCAGATGTGACTTATTTTCAACAACCCTTAAGCACAGTGCAGGGGCTTGGAGTTCCTAGTCTGATTTGATTCTGATACCATTCTGAACTTTTAGACTAGCTATAACTTGAATATAAGACCTTCCATTTATTGCTGAAGTGATCTATGTACCAATTGTCTTATTTTCAATACCCACCTTAGGCCACACTCTAGGTGCTTGAGCCTTCTAACCTGGTTTGACTCTGATACCATATTGAGCTTTTATTGTTTAGTGAAGACTTGAACCTAAAACCTTTCATTTGTTCCTCTACCAACTAAACTATTGACAAATTCTATGAGCACTCCACTATGAGTCCGAGTGTAACTTATTTTCAACAATGAACTATTGACCTCTCTATGACCAACCTATTGTCAATTTAGATGTGATTAATTTATATTTACAAATTAATAATTGTTTATGTTATAACCCATCCATTGCATTGTTACATCATTGATGCATAAGTCTTTAAGACCCTGAGGAGGCCTGATACTTTTCAAGGAGTTAATATTTGGTGTCTACCTTGAGACTGCTATCAATAATGCTAGCTTTCTAGGATTACAAGGAGGACCATGTAACCATACCATAGTACGATTGGTTGTATGTTTGAAGCAAGCTGTGAAGTACAGAGTATGTAGCATATCAACTATAGGTTGTTGCAAATTATTGAGCACTTGCAATGAGAATCATGGATTTGGGGTCTAAATTGGTGGTGGTTGGGATTGACAGTCACCTTGCCTTCCTTGATTTGAGACCCCCAAAACCAATGTCTATCTCATTTTTGTTATGGTAGGTTTCCAGTGTCAATGGATTTTGACAATGTTTTAATCCATTTGATGGGTTAAATATCATGTACAATGATTTTTCTATTTGTTGGTAAATTTTGTTGCTAGCTGTTGGATGAGATGGATATTTTTGTAATGACAAGATTATTTACTAACATAGTTCAAAGCTCTAGTTTTGTATAATCAATCTAAAAATTTATAAACATCAAGAAACAACCCAATCGCTAATGATCTTTTGTTGATGCAAGATAACTTTTATCTTAAGAAGTATAAGTATCCCAAAAAAGAGTTATTTATGGTTCTCATAAATTTATACTATACAATAGAATCATCCTTTTGAATTGGAAAATCAAACTGAAGGGTCTCTTTCATCTTGTTAGCACTTCTATAACATTTCATACATTTTAAAGATTTATTTAATATCTATTTGATGATAAATCATCATCTTATATTAATTATTATTTTTATTCTTCTACCTCCTTTTGGAAATAGCTATCAGCTGACTGAATCCACTAGATTTGACAATTTGTTTTTATTTATTAAATAAAATAAAAATCACAATACAATTTATTTGTATTTATTCTTTTTTCTTTGTTCTCCTTATTGCAATTCATAAACTTTGTCATTTATAGTAACCTTAGTAATCTCTTTTATTCTACCTATAAGTATGTGACCAATCTTCTTTTTCTTTTTTCATTAAAAAACCCTTCTATTTTACTTCTTTTTTGTGTTTTTCAAAGTTTATATGCATTCATCCTCTCCCTCATCAAATTGGGGCTTGCAAAATCTCCATCTCATCTACTACGTCATCTCTGATTTGACTTGCTTCAACAATTACAACATCCCGAGAAACCTCTAATGATAGGTTGCATTCATCTTTATTGCAATCTTCTAAATGTTCTCCTCTTCCATAGTAATATCCATAGTAATCATTGATAGATTCTTGCAGTGAAGCATATTTAAACATATGAGGCCATCCTAGATTTCTTGTAGCAAAGCATATTTAAACGCAATAGTACATGCTGCTCCTTTACCACATTGTTCATCTTTTTAGTAAGACAAAATTGTGCATCTTTTTAGTAAGTTTCTAATAAGTTTCTAAAAAGATGCACAATTTTATATCGTTTACCACTGAAATAGTAGGTGAATAAGGAACACAAAATAGAAACTAGAGCCAAACAAGGGTAATATGTCAGATAAATTCAGTACAGAGCTAATATATTTCTAGGAATAGTCATATATCAGTATCAGACACACACAAGATAGAGACAACATAGAGTTGTAAATTCACAAAGACATGAAGTACAATTGATATCAAAAGATGCACAATTATGGTAAAGGAGCACAATTGTGGTAAAGGAGAAGCATTTACTATTGCATTTGCATTGATACAGAATTGTGCATCTTTTTAGAAACTTATTAGAAACTTACTAAAAAGATTCTTATAACACTGATTAT
This sequence comes from Chamaecyparis obtusa, assembly GCA_027943335.1. NCBI lineage: Eukaryota > Viridiplantae > Streptophyta > Pinopsida > Cupressales > Cupressaceae > Chamaecyparis > Chamaecyparis obtusa. The sequence continues at coordinate 3,821 of BSBK01004809.1, forward strand.
AATACAATTTAGTGGTAAACGATACATAATTGTGCATCTTTTTAGAAACTTATTAGAAACTTAATAAAAAGATGCACAATTCTGTATCGTTTACTAAAAAGATGCACAATTCTGTATTATTTACTAAAAAGATGCACAATTGTGGTAAAGGAGCAACATGTACTATTGCATTTGTATTGATATTTTGAAACAAAAGTTATGCTAGCCCACCTCTACTGGAATTAGGAATGTGTGTAATATTGAATCTTTTCTCTTCTGAAAATGGTCTCCTTAATAAATTGCAAAGATTGAGTTGTATGGTCATTTTATTTGTTTCTTGAGTTTTTCTTCTCTACTAGTGTGTCTTCATTTTGTTTCAACTATTCATAAAGGGAGTAATAAATCATTCTTAATGAAAAAATAGAAAATTTTAAATTGTAGACAAGATGTACTTATAAGGAACAGTAGGTTCATACTAGATATCTCCTCACTCAAATCATTGTGTTTGTCCACATTTCAAGCCATTGATGGATCCTATTGAGAATATTGACATTCTTTGATGGGTAGCTATGGAGACCACATATTCTCATCTTCTCATAGCTCTTCTTGCTTGTCTTGCCATAGCCAGAGTAGTGGTAGCTCGAGAAGGAAGTGCACAAATGGGTAAATGAAAAAGAAAAGGAAATTCTTTTTATAGAATGGTTATTCATTCCAACGATGTGGATTGTCATGATCAGATTCACATGAGTAGGGGAGCCTTCTTTCATCTAGCTACTATCCTAAGGTTGAAAGGAATCTTGACATATACGATATACTTGACATTAGAAGAACAACTTGTGATGTTCCTCCACACCCTTGGCCACAATCCGAGGAACCGCAAGATTGCCCAGAACTTTGGGCACTTGGGAGAGACAATCAGCCGATACTTCCACAAGGTGTTGAGGGCTATCTTAGCACTCCACAAGGATTTCTTTGTACCACCTAGTCCAAAAAATCCTCCTGAAATTAGTGGGAACAAACATTTTGATCCATTCTTCAGGGTAATTCTTATGTTGTTAAAAATTTCTTGTATGGATTTTTATCCTTATCATATTATTGGTTGACTGTAGAATTGATGATTTTATCATATCGTATAGGATTGTGTTGGAGCTATTGATGGAACCCATATACTAGTCACCGTCGATGTCGACATGAAGGGTAAATATCATGATAGAAAAGGAAACCTATCACAAAATGTTATGGGTGTGTGTTCCTTCGATTATAAGTTTCAGTACTGCCTTGCTAGTTGGGAAGGGTCTGCTATGGATAGTCATGTTCTAGCTTCAACTCTATCAAGAGTGGATCCTCTTGTTGTTCCCCTTGGTAAGCCAAATCATAGTTTAATATACTCAAGGGTACAATCAATGTTTCTAGTTTTAATAATATACTTTATTTATGTAGGAAAATATTTTCTAGTGGATGTTGGATATCCCAATGCACCTGGATTTCTTGCTCCTTATCAGTGTACATGCTACCACCTGAAGGATTTTTCAAGAGAGAATCCAATAAACTCTCGACAAGAGTTTTTCAACCACCAACACTCCTCTCATAGAAATTTAGTAGAGCGTACATTTGGTATTCTAAAGCAGTGTTTTCCAATCCTGAGGCATGCCATGTCTTATTCTATCATGACACAAGCCCATATTGTATTAACATGTTTCATGCTACACAACTACATTATGTTAGAGGATGACATTCCATCAGAAATTAGTACCGAAGAGGAAGATGATCATGATGGGATAGATGTACCAATGTTGGAGACATATAGGTTGTCTCAGTGTGATAGAGACTAGTGGGCACAGTTCTGAAATGATATACCAAGTAGAATGTGGGAAGAGTACAGATCCTGATAATAGTTGTTCTTTTATGGGTCAAGACTACATGATGGTTTCCTTTTTCTTTTCTTTTTTATATGGAAGTATAGGAATTTTATGGGTCAATGTGTTTTATTTGACCAAAGTGATGTATGAAGATACTTTGATATACATGATGCTTTCCTTTTTCTGTTGTTTTTATTTGGAAGTATTGGACTTTTATGGGTCAATATGTTTCATTTGAGAAAAGTGATGTATGAAGATATTTTGATATACATGATGGTTTCCTTTTTATTCTATTTGTATTTGGAAGTACTCCATGTCATTTGTTTATACATTAATAACAATATGTTTATACCATTAACAATAATATGTACATTGTGATCAGTTGATCTACAACATGGCATACAAAAAACTAATGATGAGCATGGAAGAAATCAGTAACACGAGCCAAATATCTTCTTCCTCAAAGAAGATAATGTGGACAAAAGACATGAAACACAAGTTTCTAGACTTTCTCCTTGAACAAGTACAGCTTGGAAGAAAATGTGACGGAGGATTCAAAAAAGAAGCGTGGACTACCATTGAGAGGAGGTTCAACGTAGATATGAACCTCAATCTATCAAATGACAACTTCAAAAATAAGTTGAAAACATGGAAGCTTGCATATAGAATGATGAAAGAGCTAAGAAATAAAAGTGGTTTCACTTGGAACGAGGCAACTCAATGCACAGATGTTGAGGATAGTGTGTGGGATGAGCTTCTGAAGGTAGGGTGATCTCTCTACTATTTTGATGGAAATAATATTGCCTTCTTATAAAGTTAATAATGAAAGACAAAGAACATAATCCATTTATTTATGCCAACATGTAGAGAAGAGAGTTCAAAAATGCCAAAGTGTATAAGAGGAAACCCTTCCAATACTTCAATGAATTGGGTGCAATTGTGGGTAATGACATTTCTGAAGGTAATGCAGCTATGATGGTCCATGAGACTGAAGAAGGGAACCCTATGGAAGAGCCATTCAATGTGCATGATGAAGAAGACATTGATTTTAGTATACATCTTGATAGTGTTGTTGATTTGGACAAAGACCCTTATAATCCTTCCAATCAGTCCACTGCAATTGCAAGTGCTACAAGAATGCCTACATCATTCGTCACAAGGGTGGGAAAGAGGAGGAAAGCAAGTATGGCCACTTCCTTGGATGCAATGTGTGAAACAATGAAGAAAATAAAAGATAGCATGAGCAATGTTCACCTTCACAAAATTTATCAATCTGATCATGACAATGCTTTGAAGGGCGCATATACCGCTCTCAAATCAATCCCTGAATTGAGTCGAGGTGTATTCCTGAGGGTATACAACACCTTCATGGTTGAACATGAAAGAGCCAAAGGGTTCTTGTTGATGACTGAGGATGAGAGAGTGGATTGGATTGCAGCCACATATGGTGGATTATATTTATTTTCTACATACTTTATCAAACTTTATCATGAGTTGAAACTTTATCATACTTGTTCACATACACTGATACAACCATGTTTTGGTTGATGATTGTTTATGATTGTTTATGGTTGATGATTGTTTATCAAAAATAGTTTTTGTTTATCAAATATATTTTGAGATAATGAAATGTAAATTGGTTTCCTAAAGACCCTGTCACTACTCGTAAGGGTACAACAATCCAACCTTGTCTATATTTTTATGATGTTGATTGATTTGTAATGTATCAGAGAAATTATTCTTCCTTTAAGATTGATATCATCTTCCTTTTATTTGATGACTTGATTCTCAAACATATGAAACTGTAAAGGGGTCTATGGGTAAAAGTTTAGAAAGATGAGCTATTTTCTCTTATTAGACCAGGTAACATGACTGTATACCTAACCTCTAAGATGGGAAATATCATAGACCATGATGATTAATATGATTCTAAGTGTTCTTCCTAGAAATGCTGAGTTATGTTTATGCTTTTCTCTCAAGTGCCTGAACTATGCTCTACTTCAGTGTGCATTGGTACTCTTTGTGACTTATGATGTGCTTGGACTATTGCTCATTGTTGTGATTGCATTGTAGTGCATGTGTGTATTCTATCATGATTAGTTCCTTGAGAGGACCTGATGCATTTTGTGTTATGATATTTTATGCATTGCGAGTGAAATGATGCTATACTCAATGTTAGTTGTGCTTTAAGCTAATGTTCAAGATGTTGTTAAGTTTATCCACTGATTGGACTGTATGAATCCACTATACCTCAAATGTACCTGCTATGATGACAATGCTTCTTGAGATTCATGATTTTCCCCTGTTGTGTGGGTATGTTGATTGATGTTTGATATTCATATTTCATGGCACATTGTTCACTTGATATACATTTGGTGGAGTATCCGTTAAAAGGATGTAAGAACTATGATATAGTTGTTAGAGGTCATTGTCTTATGTATGCCAGTGGCTATGAACTTAAAGGTGCACCCCTATGTCATATATATATATATATATATATATATATATATATATATATATATATATATATATATATATATATATATATATATATATATATATATATATATATATATATATATATATATATATATATATATATATATATAAGATTGAGCACTTATAAAATCATGAAATTAATCTTGTCTTATGGTGCCATATTTATAAGAGGTTTTGTCTAATGAAAAACATGTCATGGGAGACCTTAAATAATGGTGTTGACCTTCATTTGTTGTACAGTTACATTATCTTGACACATGTATAGTTGTGGCTGGAAATTGTGGTGCATAGAGAATAGATATTAATACAAGTTTGACTACTTGTTGGCAATGGCATTAATGAGATTTTCATTAATTATTGTGATTCTTTGAAATTTGATATGTAGGATGAGGTTTCTTGAGTTTTAATGGCCACTCCATTAATATCCTTTGTCACCACTCACATCTTAGATCATTATGTTTATGAGCTTGATTATGGCTTGAACATGAAAGTTTGTGTCATAGTGAGAGACTTGTAAAATTTTGATATGAACAATGTGGGCATCTATTTCTTCTGTCTAGGCATGTTGTAATATGTTGATAGTCGTCATAATGGCAAAACTGACAATGCTTCTTGAGATTCATGATTTTCCCCTATTGTGTGGGTATGTTGATTGATGTTTGATGTTCATATTGCATGGCACATTGTTCACTTGATGTACATTTGGTGGAGTATCTTTTAAAAGGATGTAATAACTATGATATAGCTGTTAGAGGTCATTGTCTTATGTATGCCAGTGGCTATGAACTTCAAGGTGCACCCCTATGTCATATATATATATATATATATATATATATATATATATATATATATATATATATATATATATATATATATATATATATATATATATATATATATATATATATATATATATATATATATATATATATATATATATATAAGATTGAGCACTTAGAAAAGCATGAAAATAATCTTGTCTTATGGTGCCATATTTATAAGAGGTTTTGTCTAATGAAAAAAATGTTATGGGAGACCTTAAATAATGGTGTTGACCTTCATTTGTTGTACAGTTACATTGTCTTGACACATGTACAACCGTGGCTGGAAATTGTGGTGCATAGAGAATAGATATTAATACAAGCTGGACTACTTGTTGGCAATGGCTTTAATGAGATTTTCATTAATTATTGTGATTCTTTGAAATTTGATATGCAGGATGAGGTTGCTTGAGTTTTAATGGCCACTCCATTAATAGCCTTTGTCACCACTCACATCTTAGATCATTATGTTTATGAGCTTGATTATGGGTTGAACATGAAAGTTTGTGTCATAGTGAGAGACCTGCAAACTTCTGATATGAACTATTGTTGCAATTTATAACAGTTATTTCATACATGGCTACTATTGGAATAACAGTAACCATGTATGGAATAATGATCAATTTGAGGTCAATCTTGATGAAAATCATACTGCATTACAATCTGCTTGTAATGCAGTATGATGTTCATCAAGATTACAAATTGCAATAGTAGCCATTTATGGAATAATGATCAATATGAGGTCAATCTTGATGAACATCATACTGTGTTACAATCTGCTTGTAATGTAGTATGATGTTACATTAAATTAAATTATGTTAAATGCATTAATTATTTATTCAAGAAATTTGGAAATTACTTATTCTCTCATTCAGCTCTTGTGATTCAGTATGAGTGTGAAAGTTTATAGACATATTCTTGCATTTGTTAGTCTTGTTGCTTTTAACATATTTAAGTGGAATACACAAAGGAGTACCACACAATGAATGCTTAATTTAATGCATTGTTAAGGTGTACTCTTAGAACTATCCATTTCTAGTTCTTCAGACATGGTTTTATAAATGTGTTTTGGTAGATGACTGTATTGTTCATGATTATGTATGTATATACCCTAACCATCTTGTTATTACTGTTGCATTACGAAATTAAGTGGAATAATTCTACTTTGTTCAATGCTCTATTTCATCTTGATTTTCTTTTCATTTTTCATTCATTTTTAAAAACCACGTGATAGGTATAGAAATAGAAATGGATAGTTCTGAGACTACACATATGATGATAAAGTGAGACTACACATATGCTGACATTAAAAATGTTTGAAATAGCTTCTGGATTCAATTTTGTAGATATTTTTGGCATCAACATTTCTGATCACACTCTGTGATCCTTCATCGGGATGGAAGAGAGAAAAATGATTGAAAGAAAAGTCCATCATTTTGGTCTATTGCAATCATTTTTCTCTCTTTCATCTTGATGATGGATCACAGAGTGTGATCCAAAACTATCTACACAATTGAATCCAGAAGCTATTTCAAACATTGATGTCAAAAATATCCACATATGCTGATAAAAAATGAGCTATCTGATGATTGTTTACTGTTCATGTTTGTAAATGGTCAATATTTTTGATGGTACTCCTTGGTGTATTCCATTTAAAAATAAACAAGTTTTAGTTTTTCTATCATGTTTACTTTGTAGATGCAGGATTGACCATCTAACAATATGGAAAGTAATGGGAAGAATGAGTGGGATATGAGATGGTTGCTCATCGAATGTGGGGCATAAGATCGTAGAGCGTGGATTTCCTTGCGTTTTCTTATTTAATGATGTGTTTTCACACCACCATTCAATTCATGGATATTGTTCTTCCCCATCTTCTATCTGATGCTATAGTTGTGTCATTATATTTTTTGTATAAATTCATAATATCAACATAAATGAAACTTTTTCAATTTGTACTGATAGAATATAGTCATGTTGTTATATGAATGAACAAAAATAGTATGAATGAACAAAAATTTGTTTGATACAATGGTGATGACTATGATAAATGTCCCTATGTGTGACTATGGTGATGGAGCGTGCTGCGTGGTGAGGATGTCACACACAGACACTAATCCAGAGGGTAAATTTTGGACTTGCGTAAATAAGAAAAAGGTTGTTAATTGCACAATATTTAAATGTTTACAAAGAATAAATATTAGTCATTATAGCGAGACTAACTTAGATTCATATTGTAGGTTGGTGGTGGATGTGACTACTTTTGGTGGGCCGATGACACCCCATCGTTGTCTACATCATTTGCAGCTTCTACAGATATAGCTATTGTGGATAATGAGTGCAAGTCTTGCAAAGCGCTCGAGAAAGCTATTACAAAAGTGGAGGCTACCTATAAAGCCGATGTCATGTTTTTACGATGTTTACTTTGTGCAACAATCGCACTACTTTGTTGGGTCATTATGCACAAATAGATATATATGTGGACTATATGACTTATTTATATTTTGATGTGATATCGAGCAATGCTATAATTATTTTCTTGTTATAATATTGTTAAAGATAATGTATAAAATTATTAAAAAAAGTTAACTTTACTATTCACAATATTGAAAAAAAAAAATAATTTTTGTTTATGATTTACTATATAAATATATATAAATTAATAAAAAATAATATAATTAAAAAAATAGATAAAATAAATAAAATATTAAATTAAAATATTATATAATAATTAAAAAAACATAAATTTTTTCTTGTCAAATTCTAATTCCAATTCAAAATGTAGAACCAAACACAGAAAATGGATAATGTAATTCCAATTCCAATTTGAAATTGCAAACCAAACACATAAATAGGAATCTCTCAGTTCTAATTCCAATTTCGAAAATGGCAACCAAACGCAGAAGATGGATTGTCTCAGCCATCTTCCGGGTCAACCAAACGGTCCAAACTATCTTCCGAATACACAAAACCGGAATTTTAAAACCTGATTTTTGAGATAATCAAGTTTTGAATCAAATTCCAATTCTACAAACAAACAGGGCCTTTATGTTCGATGCTTGAATTGTTGCTTACATTGCTTGACTATGAATGAAGACTCTATACATCAATGACATATCTTATCAATGTGCATGTACATCTATAACAAGAATATTAGTATTTTCATGGTATTCATATTACTGTTGACTGTTATTGCTGATATCTTTGTAACAGAAAATGACATGCTTGACATCTGTGTACCCTTGTTGTTATGGCAATGATGTATTTCCATTTTCTAAACATTGATGCTACTATTGATGATACCTAATATAAGATACATATTTTCCCTCTGATCATAGTTTATAGCCATGTTACTGATCACTGTTTCTATTGTTTATAATGGCATTGTTTATCATTCACTGATCCTTCATATCTATTGCATATTTTCCCCTTCATGGTCAAATATTCATCCTAGGTCCTAGTTGGTCAAAAATATTGTGTTTTAAGTGTAAACCCCATGCCCTAGGTTTTTCAAAGTTTCATTAAGTTTTCATTCAGAAAAGAGGGCCTTGTTCTTAAGTTTGAATAATCAAAGAACCATTATTATATTGCATTTCATGTAAAAGGTTTTTAAAGTCTGAAATTTGCATCTTCATTTTGGAGTGAAAGAAAGGATGTTTTATCTGGCCAAACCGCAAAAGAAAGAAGCTCAGCTCGGGTTGAGGTCAGGTTTATAAAAGTTTTTGCAGCCTACTTCCAGCTATTATTGATCGTATGAGATAATAAATTCCATATCATTTTATAAACCTCCAGTTTGAAGACTTATTAATGGCTACATCCCAAAACTACATGGCCTGCAAGAGTGGTACCATGGTAGAATGAAATGAAAATAAGAATTCCTATCATTGAATCTGAGAAAAGAATGTCTAATTTTAATATTCAAAATGCTCTGTTAATAGAGTCGTTAAATTGCTGTTGATCAAAACCTTTTCCAAATATAATTATGAAATAAAATCTTAACTAATTAACAAACATTGGGAACTCTTCAGATCTTTACAAAACCATAGAAAAATGCATAAACTATACTTATGACGGACAGAATGGGAATGATCACTTCATAAAACTACCATCTCCAATGCTCCAAAAGAGGTGTAGCAACATCTTTGATGCAAAAAACACTAACATCTACGTTCTACAACTGAATTGAGCAGAAAGAATCCACTGTGCAATATATATATCTTAAACAGGCCACAATAATATCCCATCAGAGACACAAAGCTACAAGTAGGAAATAACCGATATTTAGTTTTCAAAATGTGACCTGGTCGATTTGGGCTGTATTTATGACTGTAGAGAAAAAAAAACACACCTAAACCCAAACTAAATACTGATGAAATAGATACTATTACCAAGTGCATCATCAGTTTAGAGAACCAAAAAAAAAAACCAAGGAAGCAGCTGGCAAGGAATATGTGTGCCCTTACATTAAGGCTTCAACTCGAGGCTTGAGGCTGTTTGTGAGATTCTCAAAGCTCTGAGCCAGCTGAAGTCCATCAAGAGTTAATTGGAATTGTTCATGTCCTTCCTTGCCCATTTCCTCCAAGATACTCATCGCAGGATTTTTCCTATACATAATTGTCTTAAGTGTCATCTTGGGCTCCCGCCTTATCATTTTGTTCACGCAGGAAACGGGATCCTCTCCACCATTATTCTCCCCATCACTCAAGAATATAACAACTGGTTTCTTCATGTCTTCTTTTAGGTTTCTGGTCGCTTTCATAATTAATTTATGTACAGCATCCAATCTAGATGAATATGTGGTTCCTTCATCAGCACGGTATTGAAGAAGTGAATCGACAACAGCTTCATCCATATCTTGAATCTTTACAACTACCCTTACAAATGTGTCAAATAAGACCACTGATATTGAATCTTCATAGACTGTTCTTAACCGAGCTTGTATAAATCCCAAAATGGCCTCATATACACTTCCCAACCTACAATCATGATTTTTAAACTTGACCATTGTAGGGATAATATCAGAGAAGCTCATTGAACCTGATTTGTCAATCACAAAAATGACATGATAAGGGACATTATTAGAATGATCGCAGCCTAAATGGTGTCCATCATGAGTCACATAGCCTGCAGAGTTTATCTGTTGCCCATTTTTGGAGATGGTTTCATGCCATAAATTCTCAATTCAATAGGATTTTTGTGAAGCCTTTTCCTTTGAGTTATGCTCCTCTGATTTACAATAGTGATTACACATGCCAAACTCAAAGCCCTCTTCTTTTGTGCAAGGATCAGAAAATCTAACATATTCCCAGTAAGTCTCATGAGTCATCTCATCTTTGGGAACATCAACATCAGGTCCATATTTCATAGTCTCGTTCCTGGCACCATCATAGAGATTGCTTGTGCACATCTCAGAGCCTTTATAGGGAATCAAGTGGATATGACCCCACACCTATTTCTTGCAATACATATTGCACATTTCAGCTTCTCCTTTCTCTCCCCATTTATACTTTCGATCCTTAATGTCAATATCTTCCACCTCTGATATGAATCTTACGTTCCTCATATTCCCATGAGTTGTTTCATGCAAGCCAAGGTGACCCATTGGACGCTGACAGAAATAACCGCAAGCTTGGCATCTAGTGTCACAATAGTGCACATAGAGTTCATTCTTGGTGTTAACATGTTGCCCTCAATGCTTCTTCTCAAAAGGAGGTATGGGAATGTAACATCCTTTACATAAGACATTTTTATCTGAGACATGTTCATACTGAAAACATCCCCTTTGTCCCTCGAAAACCCGTGTTTGTCTTACAAGCTCTGTAAGGATTTCACAGATCCCAGGCTCTTCACATTTTTCTCTGCACAGGCATGTTCACTCCCACATAAATGCTCTACATTAGGATCATTCATACCATGAAAATGATCTTTCACTCCACATGTCGTGTTGTATCCATTCATAATGCATGGGCTGGGGCAATATGTTTCATGGCACTAATGCTGCTCGTGGTCAAGCTCTAAGAATAGAGATAATAATATTGTTGAAGCATGTGGCAGAACACAAGGTCTGAGAATAGAGATAACACTAGGCTTGATAACCTCATTTTGGGAACAAATTCTCAAACTTCGCAGATTTTCTTTCAGAGGTCTTGATGCAGAGCTTAGTGGACTCTTTAGACAAACTCATAAGGAACTCATCTTTTGGGCATTTGTTTTGTAACAACACCCTATAATTCTCCAATAGGATCATCCCTCTAGATCCAACCAAACAACCTTCCGCTTCAAGACTTAGTGGTTAAACATTTCCATGTCCACTATTCTCTACACCATTCAAAATGGAAACTCCACCCTACTCTTGATCATATTCTTGGATCAGTTTTCTTTGGCTTGTGACTGTCCCAAAATACACTCTTCAACCTACCTTCAACATGACCAACTCAAGATCCTTGATTGGATCAACACTTCACTTGGACTTCCCCAAATACCCATCCACATGGAGGACCTCTTGCACTTTGTATGGAATCACAAAACTCTTGACTCCCTCAACAACTTAACTCCCAAACAAACTCACTGTTCACAGTTTCTTGCAAATATAAAGACAGTCACTACAAACAACCCAACACAAAGTGTCCCTCCCACTCTAAACCTTGATACACTTACAATACTTCTCCCTTAGGCTCCTATGACACTATCCACAATCCTTAAATGTCTATTTGATTTATTGAATTCAACTTTCAAACAAGACCAACCATCTTACCATGCCACTGTCCTACTATGACAGTCAAGCACTAACTCTGAGAACAATCACTATAAACACACTTAAACTAAGTTCCATTTGCCTTCTAATCACTGGAACACACTTATAAATCACCCTCACATATTACTAAATCAATATCTTCCTTGCAAACCATTCCCAAAGAATAAATACAAACCAAACCTTCCTGTCACTGTCCTGTCACAATCTGAGACTACATTTTCAGACCCTTCTCCATTAAAAACACGTGCTATTCTTTGCATGGGTCCCTAAAAACATGAAATAAATAAAATACATATTGTTCTCCATCTATTAAGAAAGTTTGGGGCTTGGATCCATGAAAATATGAAAGTTACTACATTTTAATGCCTCTCGGATTACCCTAATGAGGATTTTGACAGCCTTCCACTAAAATATGAATATCTCAGTCAATACTCAATGAAATCGGGTGATTCAAAAGCCAAAATTTCGAAGATTCACACCTCCATCCGATCCAATAGGTTTCAGAGAAAAAAACCAAGATATTTATCATGAAAAAGGCCTACAATCAGACTGTTTTGACAAGAAAAGCAATGAAAATATGCAGGAAACCAAGTTTCTATTAATGCTAAACTTATTACATCCACCAATACTCCATATTTTTGGGCATAGACAATATATATAGGCCTATTCCATCAGTATAAACCGACAAGTACCCTTAAAACCATCCTGAAACCAACTTTTGGGTCGGTTGACTTATGATTACCCCTTAACTAGATTGTTACATATTATTACCTTCTAACAGTTTTTGACTATCTTGTACTCAGAAGCCCTTAAACATTCTTATTACATCAATATGGTCTTATGAGACCTTTTAAAACACAAAATACTAATTGAACTCCTATTCTACCTCTTCTGAGCCCTTCATGACCCAATTGGCCTAGTTTGCCCATCATGACAACTTTCAACAATTTGATTACAAATGACTCATTACATGAGCTCATATGGCTATATTAGCATTAATTACATTATCAAATGGTCATATTGACCTTACAAACTCATTTATTCATGGATTCATCATTAGGGCCCTATGGTGACCCTTGTGTTTTAGGTGCTCCTGCACCAGGTCTGCTCATAATCTTCTAATGGATTATACTCTAACTTGGTCAAAGATTATCTGTGCAATCTTATGCACTTTATTAATGCTGACCTTATTTGTTTCCCTGCAAACAAGAATTATATGCCTGCTTAAATCATTTAGATGGCCATCACTCTAGCCTAGTACAATTTAGTATCCCATGGAAATACTAGGCCAAATCAGAAATGTCAATCTGCATAAGCCTGATTGACATGTTAAATCAGTCAATGCTTTCATTGAAATGCATGGGCCAGGTATGTTGGGATATTCCTCCACTATTGCTTGCCACAGCTATGCAGGTAAAACCATAAACTTTACGTGTTCTTCAGAGTAGTGAAGTTTGTATTTTATCTTTGAGGCTTGTAGTGGCTCTATTTTACAATTTGAAGCTTGGTCCTAATGTATGCCCTCATTAAAATTTGGAGCTTGGTCCATCTCATCCATTCCCTCCCTTGTGCACTAGTGCAAGAAGGCCTTTTTGTTCACTCACTCTCCTGAACATCTCCTGAATAGAAGTGGAGTTCCCAATGAATGTGGAAGCCATCTTCAGTCCTGCAGGTGGTATGTCGCACACTATGGACTTCACATTGTTAGGGATCCACTCCACAAACTAAGAAGAGTTCTTTTTCTAAACGTTGATCATCTTCTCATCCACTTCCTTGGTGCTCATCTTCCCTCTAAACATGGTAGAGGCTGTCAGGTACCTTCCATGTCTAAGATCTGCAGCACACATCATGTTCTTGGAATCCCACATTTGTTGTGTGAGCTCTATAACAGTTAGTGTTTTGTACTGTTGGGACCCTCTGGAGGCCAGGGGAGAAAATCCTACCATGAAGAAATGCAGACAGGGAAAGGAATCAGGTTCACAACAAGCTTCCTCAGATCTGAGTTCAACTTCCCAGGGAACCTCAGATAGCATGTAACTCCACTAATGGTTGCAGAGATCAGGTGATTCAGATCACCAATGCTAGGAGTAGTTAGTTTGAGGGTCTTGAAACAAATGTCATAGAGTGATTCATTGTCAAGGACCATACACTCGTTTGCATTTTCTACCAGCTGGTGAACAAACACTATAGCATTGTAAGGCTCCACCACAGTATCAGAGACTTTGTGATGCCGAGGCTAATGATAAATCAACTTCCAAGACCAAGAGGCTCCACATCTTAAGTCTACACTCACTCAACTTTACCCATTCAATCACAATTGGTTTGATGTTGTGACTGTCCCCAAACCACTAATGCTTCACTTCCTTTAATAACCTACCAACTAGGATCAATCCCTATGGATCCATCACTTATCTTCTCACAAAGAGGAACTCCCTACTCATTCCCCACACAAAACTAATATATTTATCAAACCAGTCTACTATGCATCCCCACACAACACCTAATCCCTTCACAAAACTTCCCCAATACATTCATGAAGAAAATTCCTCACAAACTGCCCTGTCACTGCCCCTTACATAGACCCAAAGACAGTCATTCAAAACTTTTGAAAGAAACATTATTTTCAAAATCCCTCCAGTGAGGATGTGTGCAATTTGGTTCTCTCTAACATATCTCAAATTCAGAATTATCCAATGGTGAACATGGGAGATATGTCCCCCATACTGAGACTGTTTTTTCTATGACAGTCACTCCTCCATTTCCCCATAACCAGTCACCTTCCACTGCTTCAAGCATGTGCCAACTCCAGCATGGTCTTCTACAACTCCCAGGGAAGTAAATATAAAACCCTACCTCATCACTTCCCAAATGAGAGGGTCTGATCCACTTATATCCTAAGGGAAATTACATCTTTTGTTTCTTGGGTATCCCTATTGGAGGGTTTGGACAGTCTTTAAAAAAATGCTGATATCTCTCTTTGTACAACTCCAAATGAGATGATTCCAACGCCAAAAGAAAGATAATTCACTTCCCTAACATTTCCAGACAATAAACTCTCAAGATCTGGGCGTTTGGATGGGAGATAATGCATATACAATGACTGTTACAAAATAAAATCAGAGAAAGTGCAGTGAAAACAACATTTTTATTGATTGAAATCTTACAAATCTTTATCTCCTCGACCAATCTATATTTTCTCTGGTCATTACATAAGAAATAGTCCTCCTTTAGACCCCAAAGACCGACCAAATACATCTAAAACGTCCCACAAACCGACTGCAACTGTCTTCCAACCGACTGTCCTCACTTTTGACAATTAGAAAAAGATGTAAAATGTTGTCAAGTTGACAACTAAGTTGTCAAATTGACAACTAAATATCTTAATTGATTTAAACACTTACAAATGACTATTAAAAGGCTTTTAAAAATATAAAACTCTTAATCTACCCTTCAAGACCATTACATAGCCTTATTAGGCCTTAGTTGCATAACATGACAACATCTTGGCAACTTAATCAAAATGACTGAATATGAGTTCCAAATGCCTTAAATAGCCCAATTACATTAAGAAATGGCCTTATAGGCAAAATTTGACTATATGACCTTCATGGATCCTCCATGTGACCCTGATGGTGTTCCATGGCTCTTAGGTGCTCCTGCACCACTTTGGGAGAAGAGAACACTGAAAATGTCTCATGGATTTAAACATATTATCCATAGATCTCTGTCCTCAAACATTCATGGAAGGTTACTTTCATCAAACATTAAGATCGTTGTTTTATAGCATCTATAACAATCATTTCCATTTTATGTTGCGACTGTCTCTTCATCCCTTGTGTCCATCCCCTCTCACTTCTTTGAACAACCTGTGCTACTGCTATCTTTTGGCAATGACTTGATCACACATGCACTGCCCTCACTTTTACCTTGCATTTGACAGTCTCAAATAGTTGAGATGCTCCCCCATAAAATATTTATTTTTTGGTGTTCTTCCATATATTCTCATAACACACCATGCTCTTTCAAACATAGTGACTTTATCTTCCTCCTACCCTCTGGTTCAAATGTTGACATTGTCACTATCTACTACTGTCATTGGACACCCTTTAAACCACATGTTTCATGCTACTATCACTGTCTTTACCTTATGTGTGTTGTTATTTTGACAGTGCATTGATATCACTATTTTTTGATATCACCGTGCTTCAATAATGTATTATTACAAAATTTTCACACAATTTTGCAATCCTCTGTTCATATTTCTAAATGATCTTGATAACATTGACTATTTATTCATCTAATTAATTATTACAAGTTTTCTTTCAATAGAAATAAGCTAGCTGAAGGTTTAAATTTGGGCACAAGTTAAAGTGGGATCTTGAATGGGTCCGGTTTACAAATATTTCAAAGAAAAATTATTCTCTGCCAAAAACTAGTGACAGTTTTAAGCAACCATAAATCGATATCTAAAGAGAAGTTTGTGGTCTGAATTTTTTATTTTTGTGTTAGGAATACATTTGTTACCTTTTTACCTTCTGAAGATGCATGTCTATACTTATGTCTATACCCAATTCATACTTATCTTTATGCAGTCTAAATGTGTGTTTGTGCTCCACCCATTTTTGTCTAATTGTCTTATTCATCTTAAACATTGATTATAATGAAGCAAACATATATATGGAAGTTAAAATCATCAAGTGTCCATGTTTTATATATTTAAAATGATATTTCTAAGAGGAAGCTTGGTAGACATTGGAAGAGAAGATAAAGGGTGGTAACCTCTAGAATGATTTATAGCCGTAATTATTACTAGTTTGTGCTATCCTAATAAAAAAGAATGCCACATGGTAGATTTTACTTCCAGAAAAAACATACAGAATCATATGTTATTTGATAATTACCAATTGGTAAAACTAAAAGTCATTTGAATGGGGAACACTATGGATAGACAAATTGTCAAAGACACATAGCAACATGAACATGGGGTTATCCCTTGAGGTGCCTCCACAGGGAAAGGTTTATATTAATTTAGTTGCATAATATAGACATGCACACACTCTAATTAGTAGCCATCCCCAGCTCCCCACAATCCTAAAACTTCCTTTCTTGTCCCTACAACCCACAAGATTTGGTGAAACACTATAATTTGGCATTAAAGTGGATATCAAATTTCTTTGAATACTTGCATTTGGATAGATTTTTTTGGTCACATTTTTAATTGAAACATTCTTAAGCAAAATAACTTCCATCCGACAAGGAAAAAAACTAGAATCTAATTACCAAAGTTATAAAGTTGGCTGGCTCTGATTGTAGTTTCTTATGAAATTATGAATGTTGCTTTGCAATATAAGAATATTTCACAAATAAAGGTTAAGGATTGAGGTTAATTAGGGATGAAATGAGGTTCGTATCATGAGTATTTCTTATATTTAGATTATTTTTCAAACAGTATTTTTCTCTTTATCAATAAAATTTACTTGTTTTCTTCCTCATTTGTACTCCAAGTCATCCTTGTGTGCACATTGGGATCTATGTAAAACACCTTTTATGTCAAGTACAATGAACTCATCAGATGCTAAAAATAGAATTTTCTCTTTTGTCGTATTTCTAGTCAGGATAGTTTTATGATTATATTTATTAGGTTTGTCAAGACCGTTTCTCTTGGATGATTGACACAAATACTAAATTTTTGTTTTCATGTTTTCTTGTACCAAAAATATTTTTGTTCACATCTTGGCATGAATCAATAGACTGTTAAAGATGCAACAAAAGTAGTTAAAAACTCAAAGGAGCACGATATAAGGTATGCTATATTTTTTCGTAAAATGGACCTTGGTGGCTTAGACACTTCATTTTGTGAAATATGATGTCTTCAATTTGTGAGACCTACCAAGATGTTGTAGCCTATGCTCAACTCTTAGAAATCCTAGGTATCGCTAGCTTAGTGACTATTTTGCATTTATATTTTGTGTGTGTGTGTGTGTGTGTTTTGTGGCTATCTTATCCTGTTGGAATATGCCGCTTAAGAAATTACAAATTTTATATATAGAGTATCCTAGATATTTTGGACTATTCTATAAAGCATACAATTGAGTAACTATACTTGGATAAGACCTTTGTATTGTCTGATCTTTGAGGATTTAGAATATTAGAGAGCATTTTGCCTAATGTCATAGAAAGTTAGTATACTTTTAGGTTATAAATTAGTGATTTACTAATCATATTAGATTTTTTCAAGCCATTTTATTACCTTAGGCAATTCACTCACATTCCATGCTTGCACTAGAGGTTATGGTGGAAAAGAAATGCCATACATCAAAAAAATTTATTAATAAAAAAAATGAGCTTGCAGTATGCTTCAATATTTTGTTCCATAATGAAGACGAAGAGAATGGAAAGACTAGTAGACATAAAAATTTTGATTATCATAAATGAAGGCACAAAATTTGAACTAAATTTCAACTACTGCAAATTAGTGTTTCTAATATTTGGTCCTTGTAGCTTTTAAATATTGATGGGTACCTACTTTCTACACTCAAAGAGCTAAACATGTCACCCTGTTAGGTTCAAATGGAATTACTTTGTATAGCAATGAAACAAGTTTAAACATTTTATCTACGATTGATCAATTATATAAGAATCAACGACAAATGAATTGGACTGTCATTAAATTGAATGGTGTAGTGTTAGTAAGAGAATACAACTTGGTAAAACTGTAACAATGGTGACTGTTGCAAGCTTCCGCAAATACACTAACCGTTTCCATGAGGAGAAAAGATACCAGAGATGGAAGGGAAAATGGCCCTCAAAAAGGAAGAAGGAAACAAACTAGAGAAGTCGATGGCCTCACATCCGGGAGAAGAATTGGAATGCAGACCGCGACAAGCAGGGAATCTCCCAGGTATGTCACTCTCGTCATTACATCAGAACTCAACCGCTTCAACTTAATAAAATAGAGTTCCATTTGCATAGGGGATCCCATAATAAAAATGGGTCTTTTTTTAAGTTTTCAAAAAATGGGTTCAACCCTGCATCAAGGAGAGATAATATTCTGAATCCCAACTTAATACCCATATTCCCAACATCTTCAAGGGGCATTCCGATCAATCCTCCTCTACCAAAAAAGCTTGGACGGACACTTATTGGAAGATTCATAGAAGAAGACTTGCCCTATTAGGGAACCTAAACCAGAATCCCCAGAGTTGGGGAACTTCTAAAAAATTGTTTCAGATTTGGAGACCGATCCACAAGGATGATACCCGAAAGGGATTCAACAAAGCTCCATTGGACCAGGATGGGGAAGGCAATAAGGTAGACTCTTTACATATTGCAATGGAGAAGCCAGTATCAACAAGAGACCAAACTCCTTTGATCACCTTTCTGGAGGAAATGCTAGCTAAGAGGAAGGCATACCTCTTCAAATATGCAATCATTTGCAAATTCTAGGAAATCAACATGGAATATGGTGTATTCCACAGCTGGGTATCTACAAACTGGTCGAATTCTATCCAGATTTACTCTTTAGATAATGAACTAAGATATTTTCTAGTCATTTTTGAGGATAAATTGTCTCGAGACAAGGTTTTTTGAAACAAAAAATGGTTCTACAAATCGCAGGGTCTACATATGCAATACTGGATGCCCAACTTCAACAGCAAGGATAATGTCATCAGGTTCATACCCAAGTGGATCACACTACAAAACTTACCTATGGAATACAGAGGAAAAGAGATCATTCATATCCTGGCTAATAAAATAGGAATTTATCTCGACCATCACATAGACTGCTCTTCTACTTCTGTGAAGATATGTTTACTTGCAAGTCTAGAACGGGAATTCCCTACTTCAATTAAAATTATTTCAAAACAAGGCAATTGGATTCAACTCATTACCCAAGGGATTGAGAATCTTCCCATATTTGAGGAAAGACACCAGGAGATGGAGGTGGATAAAATAATCAGGGAGCTCCATTCAAGTTTGGCAAGAGATCAAGAAGCTTATACCAATCTCTCATTTTCTCATCAAGGAATGGAGATGGCCGGAGACTTACATTCAGAAGTTACAAAAGTTTCAGAACTGTCGCGGAACCACAATGTTCAAGGAGACCATTCAAGCTGGGAAGAGTCAACGGTCTTGGAGTCTTTTATCCAAGTGTTAGGTTGGGTCATGTACAGGTTTGCAAAACAACCCCATCAACATGGTCTTGCAATAACTTACCCAGACAAGGCTTCCAATAGTTGCCAGGATACTCTTTCATTCAAGAGTCTTCAGGACTCAGCGCTACCTCATATTTCTCCCTTGATTCTAGGTTTTCGATGTTTTCCCGAAGCATCTTCACATTTTCCCTTGCATAAGACCATCTTCTTGAAGCCTTTCAGGTTCAATCCTTTAACTGTATAGAAAATAATTCTTCAATGGGTATCAAAAGTCCAATTGGATTTGATAGAGGAAATAGCAAATCAAGTAATGAGCGAGGAGGAATCTTCAGATCGACCCCTGCAGCCATTGGAGATGCTATTGGAGAAGCCGACATCCTCAAAAGATTTGGAAAATGAAATCTTAAATGCAGAAGAAGCAACAGAAGAAGATGACATTCTTAAGATTAAGTTATGTGACCTCAAAGCCTCAACCAAAACAAAAAGTCCAGCCACAACATCTTCTTCACCAACCTTTCAAGGGGTTAACCTTCAAACTCCTGATTCACCATCTTCTTCTTACTCGGGACGGAGAACATCTTACAGACTAAGACTCAAAGAACAAAAAGAGATGTCTAAGTTGCTAGCCCCTCAAATGGAGAAAACCTCATCCACATTTAGAGTCAAAGGAGGGTTAATTAATCTCAAACCATTAGAAGAAAATATGGATCACCTCAGTATTAATAATCTACAATCAGACAGAGGTGTACTTTCTCAAGAGTATGAGGAAACACAGATCCCCCCAAAACTTCAGGCAGTTTATGATCTTTTTGGTGATACAACATTAGAACAACCAATCGGGGATTCTCAAAAGTTAGCATATGTGGAAATGCTTCTAGATGAGGATTTTATTGAGGATGAAGAAAGACTAATAGACATCTCAGTGCTCACCCAAGAAGAATCAAAGGAAGATCACCGACAAGATTTTTCACCAAAACGCAACAGCCTTGGACTAGTGCAATCTATTCTAGATTGTCACATGGATTGTGGAAAGACCAAAAAGTAGGGGAGAGGAAGGAAATCTAATGCATCACTCAGGAAGGAAGTTGGTGAGGAATCAGATCAAACCAAAATAACATCATACATTAATGTAGGGAAGGGGAAGTTCCTTCCCAAGTTGCAATGAGAATCATCTCCTGGAATGTTAGGGGACATAATGCCCCTAACAAACAACATTTGGTCAAATGCTGTATCATAACATCTAAAGGAGAATTAGTTCTACTACAGGAAACAAAGATGGATAAAGAGCAATTGGAAATCTTTGCTAAGAATTTAGGAGATTGGAAAGTTCATAGTGTTGATGCAGTAGGATCCTCAGGTGGCTTATCGGTTCTATGGAATCCTAGGTTTTCTTCTTTCATTCCAATGGATCATGGACCAAATTGGATAGCTGGGAACCTAATTAGCACCAAATCCAATTTAAATATTCATATAGTGAATGTATATGGCCCCATCTCACACAAGAAGAAGGCAGAATTATGGACAGAAATCTCTAATTGCTTTGCTCAATGGCCAGAGGAAAACTTTATAGTGGGGGTGATTTCAAAGCTATAGTTCATGCATCAGATAAATTAGGGGGATCTCTAAGAACCTCTCAGTCACAGAATGATTTCAGGGATTGGTTACAAAAAGAGAGTCTTATGGAGGTGGAGCTGCAAAATGGCTCCTTCACATGGTCAAACCGAAGAATGGGCATATGCAACATCTCAGAAAAAATGGATCGTTTTCTATTTAAAGGAGACCTTATAGAATTCCCTTTTGACTTAAAATCCTCTATCACTCCAATTTCAGGATCTAATCACTTCCCTATTCAGCTTAACATTCTCGAGGCCAATAGACCCTTGGGATGTCCTTTTAAATTTGAAAATATGTGGCTTAAAGAGGAGAATTTCTTGGATCTCATAGATGAATGGTGGAAGGATTTCAAAGTTGAAGGTTGTAAGTTATTCTTCTTTGTCTCCAAACTGAAATACATCAAGCAAAACCTTCTCATATGGAATAGAACTCATTTTAACGACATCTTTGCATCAAAATTGGAGATTGAACAAAAATTGGAGAATCTGAATCTAAAAATAATGCAATCGGGATTGGACCATGACAGTTACTTAGAAGAAAAATCTCTCTTAAGGGATTGGGAAGATATCCTAGCTAAAGAAGAAATATACTGGAAACAAAAATCTAGAGAGTCTTGGCTAGCTGAAGGAGACAAGAATACAAATTTTTTTCACTCAAGTACAAAATAGAGGAGAGGCATTAATAGGATTTCTCAACTCAAGGATGCTGTTGGCTCTATATTGGAGGATCAGAAGGAGATCATCAAAGAAATCACCAGATATCACTCTCAGCTTCTCAATTGTTCTATCTCATCTCCCTTGAGGATTCAACAAGGGTTATTGGAAAACATCCCAAATATCATTACTGATGCAGATAATCAGATGCTATCCAGACCCTTTCAGGAAGAAGAAATCTGGCATACTATCTCCCAAATGGCTCCAAACAAAGCTCTAGGACCGGATGGCTTTCCTCCAAGCTTCTTCCTCCATTTCTAAAGCACTTTGGGCAAAGATCTCACTGATTCTTTGGAGGCCGCAAGAGCTTCAGGTAGATTTCTAACTGAAATCAACAATACTTTCATAGTGTTAATACCTAAAAAAGGTCTAGCAAATAGACTAAAAAAGGTCTTAGAGTGCATCACTGGATTCTTTGAAATATTAATAGCACTTGTGTTGTCACAGTATATAATCACTGGGCCAGTGATTACCTCATTCATTCCTTGCAACACTTGCCTGATATATGCAATGTTTGAGTAATTAGTAGCAGTAACATCATACTCTGCTTCAGCTATAGACTAAGAAATACAAGCTTTCTTTTTACTTGTCCAGGTTACAAGTCTTTCACCAAAGAAAAATGCTCCTCCAGTGGTACTTTTTCTTTCATCCACATTTCTAGCCCAATCAGCATCGGTATAAACCTTCAACTCAAACTTACCTTTCTTAGGATACCATAATCCATAATCCTCTATCTTTTTTAGATATCTTAAGATTATTTTGGTAGCAATCAAGTGTGATTCTCTAGGATTAGTAGAATATCTAGCAATAATTCCCACAACATGTGCTATATCTGGTCTACTATGAACTACATACATTAGTTTACCAATCATGGATCGGTAAAGTGTCCAGTTTACCTCTGTAGTTTCATCTTACATTGTCAGTTTACTTCTAGTAGCCATCAGTGTTCCTATAGGTTTAGCATCTTCCATTCCAAATGTATTCAAGACTTCCTTTATGTATTTGGATTGTGTGATGAATATCCCATCACTCTGCTGAATCACTTGTAATTTGAGAAAGAATTTAATTTCTCTGAACATAGACATTTAAAACTCATTCCTCATGTCATCAGCAAAAGATTTACATACATGATCTTGACCTCCAAAAATAATATCATCAACAAAAATTTCAGCAATAAGAATAGTGTCATCAGTATCACCTTTCATGTACAAATTGTTGTTTTCACTAGTTCTTACAAATCCAATACTTAGCAAGTAAGTATGCAGCCTTTCATACCATGCTCTCAGTGCTTGCTTCAAACCATATAAAGCTTTGTGTAATCTACATACCATATTTTTGTTGTCTGGATCAACGAATCCTTCAAGTTGTTCTATGTAGACCTCTTCTTCAAGTATACCATTCAGAAATGCTAACTTCACATCCATTTGATAAAATTTAAATTTATTGTGTGTAGCATATGAAAGTAGCATTCTAACTCCTTCCAATCTAGCAATAGGTGCAAATGTATCACCATAGTCAATGCCTTCTTCCTGTACATATCCCTTGCATACCAATCTCGCTTTATTTCTTGTCACTTCACCATTTTCATTCAGTTTATTTCTGAATATCCATTTAGTACCGATAACATTCTTATCTTTAGGTTAGGGTACTAAGGACCAAGTTTTATTTTTCTCTATTTGTTCTATTTCCTCCTTCATTGCATTAACCCAGTCTTTATTCTCTAATGCAACTTTCACATTCTTTGGTTCAAATTCACAGACTAGACATGTACCTTGTCTTGTTTTGCTTCTTGTCTGCATTCCAGCTTGTCTGTTTCTAATAATTTGTGTCTCAGGATGATGTCTTCTGACAAAACTAGCTAGTACTCAGTTTCTTCTTTTTTGTTCATCCTGTTCAGTTTCATGTGCTTGCTCAGTAGCACCATCTTGTTCATCAGTTTCCCTTTCCTATTCCTCGGGGTTATTGTCCTTTTGACCAGTTATCACAGGTTGTGACTTCGGTAGATAATCAGGAAGTTCAATGTAAGTGAATCTACCATAGTCTTCTGATTCCTTTCTTTCTTCTATTTTTATGTCACCAAACTCATCAAAATGGACATTTGTACTTTCAATCATCTTATTTGAACCTTATTCAGACATTTGTATGCTTTACTCTTAGTAGAATATCCTAATAATATTCCTTCATCACCTTTAGAATCAAATTTCCCATTTCTCTCATCTTTCAGAATAAAACATTTTCTTCCAAAAATCTTGAAATAACTTACAATAGGTTTATGTCCAAACCATAACTCATAAGGTGTCTGGTTGGTGTCCTTCTTCAGTTGTACTTGGTTAAGCACATATACAACTGTACTGACAGCTTCCCTCCAATATGTCTAAGCAACATTCTTTTGTATCATCAGTGTCCTAGCACAATCAATGATTGACCTGTTCCTTCTTTCAAAAATCTCATTCTGCTGAGGTGTTCTCGGTGCAGAGACCTATCTCTTAATACCATGCTCATTACATAAATTAGTAAATTCATCAGAGATAAATTCACCTCCTCTATCAGATCTTAAGCATTTTAATTATTTTCTAGTCTCTTTTTCTACTTTTGCCTTATACCACTTAAACATCTTAAATGCTTTAGATTTATCTTTCAAGAACATGACAGTCATTGGTCTAGTATAGTCATCAACAAAAAGAATAAAGTATCTATCACCATAATAGCTCTGAGTTCTCATAGGACCACATAGGCCAGTATGAACCAACTCAAGTATCTTCTTTGTTGAGTAGTATTTTCTCTTAAAACTAGACTTAGTCATCTTACCTTTCTGACATTCATGACACATAGCATGATCTAGTTTTGACAAGTTAGGCAACCCTCTAACTCTTTTCTTCCTACTAATCTTGATCATGTTATCAAAATTCACATGAAATAACCTCTTATGCCACAACCATGCATCTTCATCCTTCATTAATAAACAAGAAGACTGATCAACATCAAGATAAAATAGATTACCTCTAGATTGTGTACCGGTTCCGACAAGTCTTCATCTATTATCACAGATTCTTACTTTTCTGCTCTCAAAATCAAGTCGGTGGCCTAAGTTATTCAGTTGTGCCACACTTAACAAATTATAGTTCAGTCCATCTACCCAATATGCATTTTCACATTTTATTCTTTCATTAATCATTAGTGAATCTTTACCTCTCACCATAAAAGGTGCATCATTTCGTATTCTGACAGATCCTCCATTATATTCATCAAGTAGATCAAATTTCTCTATATCACCAGTCATATGATGTGTACAGCCACTGTCTATGATCCATGTATCATTTTTTCTTACTTTAGAGATTAGTGTTGTTTCTTCATGTTTCTCTTGTTCCTTTGAATCATCTTTCATAGCAACACATACTACTTCTACATCATTATCCGTGTCAGATTCAGATTCAAATTGTTTAGCCATGTAACATACCTTTTTTCCTTTGTCATAGCTATCTCGGTTATCTTTTTTGTTGTGTCGATAGCCTCTGTTGACTCTTCTCCCATAGCTTCCTTTGGATCAGTCATTGGATCTATCATCATCTTTCTTATTCAAACATCTAGCAGCGATGTGGCCAACTTATTTGCAATTAAAGCATGCTAAAGGTAACTTGCCTCTATACCTTCCCTTACCTTTGGGCAATCTTTTGGCCATAAGAGCTTCAAGCTCATCAAGTTCATCATCGGTATTACTATCACTATCATTACTCTTATCATTCCTGCTACTAGACTTACCAATATTCAAAGAAGACATGAAAGTGGATTCAATAGAAGGTACAACACTGTTGTCAAAATTATTCAATTCAAAGGTTGTAAGCTTACCGATCAGAGTGTCAAGAGTAAGGTTGGATGTAGCCCTTGTTTCATAAATTGCAGAGAGCCTGATCGCATAAACTAGCAGCAAAGTTCTGAGAATCTTGCTTATCATTGTTTCATCGTCAATAACTCCACTGGATGCTCTAATAGCATGTACTACCTCTTTTAGTCTGTTTGTGTATCGCACAATGTTCTCACCTTCTTTCATCTTCATAACATCAAATTGACCTCTTAGGCTTTTTGATCTGGCTCTCTTAACATTCACATCTCCACTATATATTAGAGTTAGCTTGTCCCACATCTTCTTAGTTGTATCACAATCCTTGATGTCTTCAAATTCAGCATTGGTAGAGGTAGCAACAAGCTCCATCATAGTAATATTGTGTTCATGCCTGTCCTTTAGTTGATCAAGTGTCAAGGGACTTGGTGTCGGTTCAATGTAGCCATTCTCCATCAATTCTAGTGCAGAATTCCCAATTCGAGAAATGTGCAACTTCATCCAGCTTTGCCATACTGCAAAGTTATCTTTGTTCAGCTTTGGCACTTCCCTCTTATACGTCTTGAGATCTTTTTGCTGGAGTCCTTAAAACTTTGTTCTAAGCAACTATCGCTCTAATACCAATTGTTAGAATAACTGAGAGGGGGGGTGAATCAGTTATCTAGTGTCCCACATCGATATGTATAATCCAAAATAATTCTTCTACTTTTGCTACTCAGTAAACATAAAATACTTTCACTATCTGTGTCTTTATCGATTGTCAGTCTAAACTTTATAATAGTTACCGATCAAATCTAACATGTAATATGCAAAGTATGATAATAAACAAATATCATAATCAACACATAACACAAGAGATTTAACGTAGAAACCTTGTGAAGGGAAAAACCACCTGGGACCGGCAACCCAAAATTGTTCACTCTTCTGAAGTGAGGTTGGTGAAGACCCAACCCTATTAAAGGTTACAAACACACTATTAGGTGTGACCTTGTTAGAGGATTTTAGACCAGAAGTTATCATCCAACCGGCTAGCAGTCACTCTAGGGTTGATAGGATAACAATGTTCACTCTATGAATGAAGTATCAAAAGACTTTCATAGTCCACTCGGTTAAGAGATTTGACTATGTACAATGGTTAAATATGCAATAGTAGATGATCTACCTTGAAACAACTTCAATTGTAGTTTACAGATCAATGTTCAGCTCATTCAAATCTGTCTGATCAATATACCACTTCAGATTCAATACTATATCAACTTACTGTCCGTTGATAATTACTCTCTGTAGCTCAGTAATTGTTCTGCAGCTTGGTTCTTATTAACCAACATGATTAGAATGCATGAGAACTTGTTCACGTGATAATTCTACAGTATCTTCTTCTTCCAGTGATGTTTCAACAATGAAACCAATGTATCTTATATAGACAAGTAAATCATTTTCTTCTCCTCCATCAGATTTTGCCGCTTAATCATATTCATAGATTTTTCCACTTTAAGCCTCCTCGACTGATGTGTCAGTAACACATTTCAATCTACTCCATTAGATCCCTTTTGATTTATGTTAGCCATCGATTTTCATAACAAATCTTATCTGTTACCTCAATTTCATACACTTTATAGCTCATCATTTTATCAGCTAAAGTGATCATTTAATTCCTTTCTATTTTTCTCGGTTAACAAAGAAATGTTTCAGTGAACACAAGCTCGGTTAACACTACACTCGGTATACACTACATTCCGTCGGTGTATACTAAAATACTTTATTTAATGACAACACTACTTTGTGTCTTTCAACTCTATCCTTCATCATAGATGAATGCAACATAATGAAGTCAATTTCATCAAGTCATAGACTCATCAATAAGTTACCTAGTGTATTCCTTATCCTCATCTGACATATACATCTTCCTCATGTAGATATTTCTGTTCTTCATCTCTTTCACCTTTCTTCAGATGTGTCAGTATAGTAACTTACAAGATAAGTACTGTCAAGCTAGTTGACATCAATGACAACATAATACTGATTTAATCATCTTGCATATCTAATCAGCAACTCCTTAGTAATCTTGATTTACAGATTCTCCATTCAGGTTCTAAATTAGTTGTAGTTCATCAATACCATGATCCTGCACATACCTTGCATCACTTCACATTTTAAAAACATGTGGCCCTTGCATGACCATATTTTGAACAAGGGGTCCAGAGTCACAATTGCATCCTTTACATTATTTTCAATCTTATGCAACATACCATAAGATTCATCGAATGCACCTAATTTTCCCTTTATCACCTCAATCATGTGTTGCATAATATTTACCAAGGCAATGAGAGAAACATCATTCTTATCATTATCAGACCTTTCAACTGATTGAGCAGGGTCCTCCATTACAGGAGGCACAAAAACTTCAATTACTTGAGCAGAAGGGGGAACAACCTTTGGTGCCTCTTTAAACTTGACCTTTAAGTCCTCCAACTCATCCTCTAATACCTTTATTTTCATCAAGATCTTCTCTCCATCCTTGGGAAAATCAATTATCTCATCAAAGATCCTTCCATACCTGTTTGATAATTATGTTGTCTTGGCCTTTGTTTTGTATATGGGAAAAATGTGATCAGCCTTAGAAACTTCTAACTCTGTTATATTGTGCATAGTCCATATTATTTTTCCCCATCCATCTTTTATGAAACACTTATGAGGGAAGGATTTTGTTTCCTTGGAGCTCAAGATGACATGACAATAGTTTGGGACCTCGGGTCATAACCACAACCTCTAATCATTTCCCTTATTTGAGTGTTAAAATAATAACAAAATAAAGAGAGACAGGAAATTGTTTAATTCAATGAGATATGAGTAAGAAGATTTACCATGAATTAATGCAAAAACTAGGAGCATTCACCAAAGATCCAAGCAACAAAGGAGACAAGATTTTGAAGGGGGAAAAGCATAAAAAAAACCCCCGTGATATAATGAAAGTGGCAAAAAGCTTAAGAATTAGAGAGAGAGAGAGAGAGAGAGTGAGAGCCAAGCTCATACAATAATAATCAAGAAGAAGAAGTATCTCTTGTCATGAGAGAAGGAGAGCCATCTCTTAATAGAGATGTGAGAAAGGAGTTACAATGTAACTCCCATTTCTATGTATGCCACATTTCACTAGTGTGCGAGACAAGTGTAAGATTTCTCATAAGGAGGAATATCTATTTTCCTTAATAAAGGAAATTACAAATATGACATGTCCTCCCGCTTGGACTAGAGGATGAATACAATAGGACACCTTGGTTTATCCTTTAAATACAAATATATACCAAGGAAAGATTAAATTCTAACACCCCCATTTAATCTTTACTTGGGGTATTACAAAAATTTGCAACTGGATTATCCTTCTTGTAGTAGAGGAGGAAAACATGTTTTTCTTCACTTTGTGTTGATATGAGGTGATGGTGCAATGATAAATGCTTGGATCTTGAAATAGGATTCCTTTGATTTTCGTAATGCAAGAGTGTAGATGTTTGTGGATATAGGCCCAAATCTTTAAGTAAACTTTAAAAATTGTCTCTTAATACCATTCATTTCACAAAAAGTGTTAAACTCTATAGATGTAAATTCACCACCTCTATCAGATCTTAGACACTTAATCTTCATTCTAGATTCATTCTCAATTTTTCTTTTCATGATCTTAAACTTATCAAATGCTTCATATTTTTCTTTCAAAAATGCAATCCACATCATTCTTGTAAAATCATCAACAAGAATCATAAAATACCTTTCACCATAGAATCCTCTAGTCCTAGTAGGACCACTCAAGTCTGTATAAACAATCTCCAACTTCTCTGTCGATGTGAACTTCTTATTGGGAAATGAACTCCTTTTCTACTTTTCCATCATACATTCTTTGCAAATCATGTTAGTAGGTTTCATAATTCTAGGTAAATCTCTTACCGCATGTGTAGTGCTCACCTTGACATTATTATCAAAGTTTATATGACAAAACCTTTTATGCCATAACCAACTGTCATCAATCCTAGTTATCAAACATGTCATCTCAGTAGGATTCAACTGAAATACATTACCTCTGGTTCTGGACCCTTTTCCAATCAGATTTCCATCTTTATCTTTTATCACACAAGTTTTCTTAGAAAACCAAACTTGATAACCCTTATTAGCCAATTGTCCAACGCTTAGTAGATTATGTCTTAGTCCATCAACAAAGTAAACATCATCAGTGTTAGTATTTCCATCAAGAGTAATAGATCCTATACCCTTAATCAAACAAGGTGCATTGTTACCAACCCTAACAATTCCTCCATCATAATTATCTAACTTAACAAACTTTCTTTTATCTCCAGTCATATGATGTGAACAACCACTGTCTATAATCCAATCAGATTTCTTTTCAACTTGTGAAACTAATACTTTTTCTTCCCTTTTATTAGATTTAGAACTTTCTTCTTTAATTGCTACAAATCCTATTTCCTCAAAGTTATCATTATCACTGTCACTTAAATGTTTTTCAATTCCAACTTCAAACTCTTCATCATTTGCATAATAAAATTCTTTAGATCTCCTAGGTTTAAAGTTGCTTCTATACTTCTTAACTCTTTTAGGACATTTAGATGCAAAATGACCATATTCTTGACAAGTCCAACATTTAAAGATTTTCTTACCATCTGGTTCTCTTTTTACAAGTAATGCAATACCTTCTTCAATCTTCTTATCTTCCTTAGATCTGCTACTGCTAGCATAATCTCCATTCACACTAGTACTTCTTGTAGGTCTAATGCTAAGAGCACTGAATGCTATTTCCATTCTAGGTAGCTCTCCTGATAATCTCAAGTTCATCTCTACTATTTATAATCTTCCAAGAAGAGTCTCTCTTGAAAAGTTTGATGTACAAGGTATCACTTGTTCAATCATCTGCGCTCTCTGCTTGAATACTGGTGGTAAAGTTCTCAGAATTTTCCATATCACTTCATTCTCTATCTTATCACCTCCACAAGACTTTATTCCTATCATAATCTCAGACATTCTACAAATATTGCTTCTAATAGATTCATCTTCCATCATTCTGATATCTTCAAATGCACAAATCCAATTATGTAATCTAGCCTTCTTTGCATGTTCATCACCTTCAAAAGTAGAATGTAAAGCTTTCCAAATTGCATGAGATGTTTTCAAACATCTTACCTAACTATATTCATTCTACGGTAGTGATGATAAAAGTGCTTCTCTTGCAAGTATGTTACACATGAATAGATCTAGTTCATCTTTAGTTCCTGCCTCTAGATTGTCTTCCTCAATGATAGTCTTCTCATTATTTGTAATCAACCAATAACTTGGTCCTAAACACAATAGATGTGTCTTCATGTTTTCTTTCCAGTTGTCAAAATTTACTCCATCAAACTTAGGCCTTTCTTTTCTGAAATTCACCATGGATCTCCTTAAGTTGTTAAACTTTTCTTTCAAGGACCTGCCACTCTAATAGCAATTGTTAGAAAGTAAAGATGCCCAAGATAACTGAGAGGGAGGGGGGGTGAAACAATTATCAGATAATTTATCCATTCATTAGCTTTAAACAATATAATCAATGTACTGATCAAGCATAGAAAGATAATCATACACAATTGCACAATAACACAAGATATGTTAACTAGGGAACCTCTTGAAAAGAGTAAACCCGAATGGGAATGATGCTGACAAAATGATGCACTAATATGAAAGTTTCTTGTTAGAGGATGGACCCTATTAGGAGTCTGATGAAATACATTTAGTACATATAAATCCCTGTTAGGAGACTTTGAATCCCTGTTAAAAGATTCTAACCCGGTTAAGAGTTTATCGAAGACAGAAGGACCCAGTGCCCAAACAGCTTCAAGGCAAGATCTCTGAACCCACTGTCCAAAAGATCTTAGAATTATTCAATAGAATAATATGAAATATATTACCTCCTTCACACTGTGCCAAAACTACACTCTCTACTACACAAGATCACAATTCCAGATCTCTGTACTCACAAGTCTTCCTTCATCACTGAATTAGCTCTTTTCTTCACTTTATGCATATATTCACATCACAATATTCATACTAAAGATTACAATAAGCAAAAAAATTCCTTCTTATATACCAAACTCAAATAATTACAAATGAGTCGGTCCTCAATTACAAAATAATAAATTCTACACGCTACACAAAATTCACATAAAACTGTCAGCTTCCAGTTACTGTAACTTTCTCCAAACAAATCCTCAAAGTTTGCACTATGAACCACATCATCATTAATGAGTCTCCAACATCCCTTTAATTGCACAAAATTAGACTCCATCCCAGCTAAGAGATATCCTCTGATTTCTGAACATCGCTACACAAAAATAGTGTCTAAACACTGCTTTCACCAAAATGCTCATAACTCTTACAAATGAATGAATTTCTTTTTGTTTTGTTAACCATAGGTTAATAACACACCAAAAAAAATACCATCAACTATGCAAAAGCCAATCTACAATACAACATGTGCGCAAAACAAAACTATACCTTCTTTCCTGCTAATATCCAGAATATCACTGTGTTGACATCAATGACAATTCAAGTCATGAATGGAACAACAACTACTACAGAAAGACTACCAAAACACTTTGCATTCATTCCTAACAATCTCTCGTATTGGCATTGATGGCAACATAGATTAAAAACATCCAATGTTCCAAAAATCCAATATTGCAACATCACTGCAAAATATCAAATCAAATCTTGCTTCATTTTCCTATTCAACTCTCTCATACAATCCACAATGTTTTTCATGTATATCTCTCCCCCAGTGACATCAATGATAGAAAATTCCATCACTAAGTCAACAACAACTTAATGTCAAAAGACACTTTTCAGAAAAATTCAATAACAACAGTCCTCATGACTCGGCTCATAAACTCCCCCATAGAGGAAGTTCCAACATCCAATCCAGATGAAAGATAGGGCTCATATACCACTAGACAGATGCAATCATCTGCATCAATTCTCAAAAATAGGTTGGGGCATAACCCCAAGCATACCTCTCAGATACACAAATGTATCCTTAGGTAAAGGCTTTGTAAATATATCTTCTATTTGCTCCTTTGTACTTATGTACTCCAATCTTACTTCTTTTTCTGCAACTTTATCTCTTACAACATGATACTTGATCTCAATATGTTTAGTCTTAGAATGTAAAATAGGATTTTTTGACATACTCACTGTACTGGTGTTATCACAATGTATAACAATAGGCTCATCAAACTTTATTCCAATATCTTTCAACATCTGCTTCATCCAAATAATCTGATTACAATTATTTACTGCTGCAACATATTCTGCTTTTGCTGTGCTTTGTGAAGTACAATTTTTCTTCTTACTTAGCCAAGAGACCAATTTACCTCTAAGAAAAAAGGCTCCACCACTGGTGCTTTTCTTTTCATCAATGCTGCCTCCCCAATCTGCATCAGTATAGGCACATAAGGTAAAATCATCAGAATTCTCATACCATAATCCATAATCCATTGTTCCTTTAAGATATCTCAGTATCCTCTTTACTATTGCATAATGTGATTCTCTAGGTTCTACTTAAAATCTTTCTACAATCCCCATTGAATGTGCTATATCAGGTCTTGTATGTGTCAAGTACTGCAATCCTCCAATCATAGATCTGTACTTTTTATGCTCAATTTCTGGTGTCTCATCTTTGCTAGATAACTTATGTCCGGTTACCATAGGTGTTCCAACAAGTTTAGAATCTTCCATTCCAAATCTTTTTAATAATTCATTTCAATACTTAGTCTAACTTACAAATATACCTTCCTTGCTTTGTGTTATCTGTAATCCCAAAAAGTATTTCATTTCTCCAATCATGCTCATCTCAAATTCAGTCTTCATTTCATCTGCAAATTTGTCACTAGCTTCATCTTCTCCTTCAAAGATAATATCATCAACAAATATAACTATAACCAACAAACCATTCTCAATTTTTTTTATGTATAAGTTGCTATCTATTGTTTCTTTTATAAATCCCAATTTCAATAAATACTTATCCAATCTTACATACCAGGTTCTAGGTGCTTGTTTTAATCCATATAAAGCTTTCTTTAACTTACATACCATATCTCCTTTTTGTGTCAAAGGAAAACCTTCAGGCTGCTCAATGTAGACTTCTTCTTCCAATTCACCATTCAAAAATGCTGACTTCACATCCATCTGATAGACTTTGAATTTCTTGTAAGTTGCATATGCTAGAAATATTCTCATTGCTTCAAGTCTGGCCATAGGTGCAAAAGTTTCTTCATAGTCAATTCCTTCTTGTTGTGAATATCCTTTACATACCAATCTTGCTTTGTTTCTTATCACTTTTCCTTGTTCATTCATCTTGTTTCTGAATACCCACTTTGTTCCAATCACATTCTTGTCTTCAGGTCTAGGGACCAATTCCCATGTCTTTTTTTTTTCAATCTGCTCTAGTTCTTCTTTCATAGCATTGATCCAATGTTCATCTTCACAAGCTTCATTAGTAGTCTTAGGTTCAATTTGAGAAATCAAACATAAATGTACCTTATTTCGAGTCAAAAATCCTCTATCTAAACTTCCAATAACTTGCTCAACAGGGTGATGTCTTGAAGTATACCTGTTAGGTGTCATAGTTACTGATCTTGGTTCAACTGTAGATTCTTCTCTGCTTTCTTCTATGTTTTCTTCTCTATTTTCTTCTCTATCTTCTTCATCATGACTTTCATTCATCAAATCATTGTTAGTTTCAAAAAATAATTTTGCATTTTCAATGTTAGGCTGAGGTTGTGCTTCTCCATCAGATTCATAATCAAGCATTCTTTCCTGAATTTTAAACTTGTCATCAACTTTTACATTTGCACTTTCAACAATACTCTTAGTTCTTTTGTTATAACATCTATATGCTTTTCTTTTTAAAGAATATCCAAGAAATATTCCTTCATCACTTCTAGGATCAAACTTTCCTATATCATCATCTCTCTGTATATATTATTTACTTCCAAAAATTCTAAAATACTTAACTGAGGGTGTATGTCCAAACCATAATTCATAAGGTGTCTTGTTTGTATTTTCTCTAATTTGTACTCTATTCATGGTGTATACTGGTGTGTTCACCACTTCTCTCCAAAAAGTTTTAGCCAAATCATTTTCAAACAACATAGCTCTTGCTGCTTCAGTTATTGACCTATTTCTTCTTTCGGCAATACCATTTTATTCTGGTGTTCTAGGGGCTAAAAGTTGTCTCTTAATACCATTCATTTAACAAAAAGTGTTAAACTCTCTACATGTAAATTCACCACCTCTATCAGATCTTAGACACTTAATCTTCATTCCAGATTCATTCTCAATTTTGCTTTTCATGATCTTAAACTTATCAAATGCTTCAGATTTTTCTTTCAAAAATGCAATCCACATCATTCTTGTAAAACCATCAACAAGAATCATAAAATACCTTTCACGATAGAATCCTCTAGTCCTAGTAGGACCACTGAAGTCTATATGAACAATCTCCAACGTCTCTGTTGATGTGAACTTCTTATTGGGAAATAAACTCCTTTTCTGCTTTGCCATCATACATTCTTTGCAAATCATGTTAGTAGGTTTTATAATTCTAGGTAAATCTCTTACCGCATGTGTAGTGCTCACCTTGACAATATTATCAAAGTTTATATGAAAAAACCTTTTATGCCATAACCAACTATCATCAATCCTAGTTATCAAACATGTCATCTCAGTAGGATTCAACTAAAATATATTACCTCTGGTTCTGTATCCTTTTCCAATCAGATTTCCATCTTTATCTTTTATCACAGAAGTTTTCTCAGAAAACCAAACTTGATAACCCTTATCAGCCAATTGTCCAACACTTAGTAGATTATGTCTTAGTCCATCAACAAAGTAAACATCATCAGTGTTAGTCTTTCCATCAAGAGTAATAGATCCTATACCCTTAATCAAACAAGGTGCATTGTTACCAACCCTAACAATTCCTCCATCATAATTATCTAACTTAAAAAACTTTCTTTTATCTCCAGTCATATGATGTGAACAACCAATGTCTACAATTCAATCAAATTTCTTTTCAACTTGTGAAACGAATGCTTTTTCTTCCCTTTTATTAGATTTAGAACTTTCTTCTTTAATTGCTACAAATCCTATTTCCTCAAAGTTATCATTATCACTATCACTTAAATGTTTTTCAATTCCTGCTTCAAAATCTTTATCATTTGCATAATAACATTCTTTAGATCTCCTAGGTTTAAAGTTGCTTCTATACTTCTTAACTCTTTTAGGACATTTAGATGCAAAATGACCATATTCTTGACAAGTCCAACATTTAAAGATTTTCTTACCATCTGGTTCTCTTTTTACAAGTAATGCAATACCTTCTTCAATCTTCTTATCTTCCTCAGATCTACTACTACTGGCATAATCTCCATTCACACTAGTACTTCTTTTAGGTCTAATGCTAAGAGCACTGAATGATGTTTCCATTCTAGGTAGCTCTCCTGATAATCTCAAGTTCATCTCTGTTGTTTATAATCTTCCAAGAAGAGTCTCTCTTGAAAAGTTTGATGTACAAGGTATCACTTGTTCAATCATCTGCGTTGTCTGCTTGAATACTGGTGTCAAAGTTCTCAGAATTTTCCATATCACTTCATTCTCTATCTTATCTATCACCTCCACAAGACTTTATTCTTGTCACAATCTGAGACATCCTACCAATATAACTTCTAACAGATTCATCTTCCATCATTCTGATATCTTCAAATGCACAAATCCAATTATGTAATCTAGCCTTCTTTGCATGTTCATCACCTTCAAAAGTAGAATGTAAAGCTTTCCAAATTGCATGAGATGTTTTCAAACATCTTACTTGACTATATTCATTTTCTGATAGTCCTGATAAAAGTGCTTCTCTTGCAAGTATGTTATGCATGAATAGATCTAGTTCATCTTTAGTTCCTGCCTCTAGATTGTCTTCCTCAATGAGGGTCTTCTTATTCTTTGTAATCAACCAATAACTTGGTCCTAAACAAAATAGATGTGTCTTCATGTTTTCTTTCCAGTTGTCAAAATTTACTCCATCAAACTTAGGGCTTTCTTTTCTAAAATTCCCCATGGATCTCCTTAAGTTGTTAAACTTTTCTTTCAAGGACCTACCGCTCTGATACCAATTGTTAGAAAGTAAAGATGCCCAAGATAACTGAGAGGGGGTGGTTGAATCAGTAATCAGATAATTTATCCATTCAACAGCTTTAAACAATATAATCAATGTACTGATCAAGCATAGAAAGATAATCATACACAATTGCACAATAACACAAGATATGTTAACTAGGGAACCTCTTGAAAAGAGTAAACCCCGATGGGAATGATGCCGACAAAATGATGCACTAATATGAAAGTTCCTTGTTAGAGGATGGACCCTGTTAGGAGTCTTATGAAATACATTTAGTACATATAAATCTCTGTTAGGAGATTTTGAATCCCTGTTAAAAAATTCTAACCCGGTTAAGAGTTTATGGAAGACAGAAGGACCCACTACCCAAACAGCTTCAAGGCAAGAGCTCTGAACCCACTATCCAAAAGATCTTAGAATTAGTCAATAGAATAATATAAAATATATTACCTCCTTCACACGATGCCAAAACTACACTCTCTGCTACATAAGATCACAATTCCAGATCTCTGTACTCACAAGTCTTCCTTCATCACTGAATTAGCTCTTTTCTTCACTTTATGCATATATTCACATTACACTGTTCATAGTACACATTACAATATGAAAAAAATTTCTTCTTATATACCAAACTCAAATAATTACAAATGAGTCGGTCCTCAATTTCAAAATAATAAATTCTAAACGCTACACATAGAATTCACATAAAACTGTCAGCTTCCAGTTACTGTAACTTTCTCCAAACATATCCTCAAAGTTTGCGCTATTGACCAAGTCATCATTAATGCGTCTCTAGCATCCCTTTAACTACACAAAATCAGATTCCATCCCAGCTAAGAGATATCCTCCGATTTCTAAACATCGCTACACAGAGACACTATCTAAACACTACTTTCACCAAAATGCTCATAAATCTTACAAATGAATGAATTTTTTTTTTTTCTGTTAACCATAGGTTAATAACACACCAAAGAACATACCATCAACTACAAAAAATCTAATCTACAATACAACATGTGTGCAAAACAAAACTGTACCTACTTTCCTGCTAATATCCAGAATATCACTGTGTTGACATCAATGACAATCCAAGTCATGAATGCAACAACAACTGCTACAAAATGACTGCCAAAACACTTTGCATTCATTCCTAGCAATCTCCCCCATTGGCATTGATGGCAACATAGATGAAAAATGTCCAATGTTCCAAAAATCCAATACTGCAACATCACTGCAAAATATCAAATCAAATCTTGCTTCATTTTCCTATTCAGCTCTCTCATACAATCCACAATGTTTTTCATGTATATCTCTCTCCCATTGACATCAATGATAGAAATTACATCACTAAGTCAATAACAACTTAATGTCAAAAGACACTTTTCAGAAAAATACAATAACAAGAGTCCTCATGACTTAGCTCATAAACTCCCCCATAGAGGAAGTTCCAACATCCAATCCAGATGAAAGATAGGGCTCATATACCACTAGACGAATGCAATCATCTGCATCAATTCTCAAAAATAGGTTGGGGCATAACCCCAAGCATACCTCTCAAATACTCAAATGTATCCTTAGGTAAAGGCTTTCTAAATATATCTGCTATTTGCTCCTTTGTACTTATGTACTCCAATCTTACTTCTTTTTCTGCAACTTTCTCTCTTACAACATGATACTTGATCTCAATATGTTTAGTCTTAGAATGTAAAATGGGATTTTTTGACATACTTACTGTACTGGTGTTATCACAATCTATAACAACAGGCTCATCAAACTTTATTCCAATATCTTTCAACATCTGCTTCATCCAAATAATGTGATTACAATTATTTGCTGCTGCAACATATTCTGCTTCTGCTGTGCTTTGTGAAGTACAATTTTGCTTCTTACTTAGCCAAGAGACCAATTTACCTCTAAGAAAAAAGGCTCCACCACTGGTGCTTTTCTTGTCATCAATGCTGCCTCCCCAATCTGCATCAGTATAGGCACATAAGGTAAAATCATCAGAATTCTCATACCATAATCCATAATCCATTGTTCCTTTTAGATATCTCAGTATCCTCTTTACTGCCACATAATGTGATTCTCTAGGTTCTGCTTGA
Organism: Chamaecyparis obtusa; assembly: GCA_027943335.1. NCBI lineage: Eukaryota > Viridiplantae > Streptophyta > Pinopsida > Cupressales > Cupressaceae > Chamaecyparis > Chamaecyparis obtusa. The sequence continues at coordinate 43,359 of BSBK01004809.1, forward strand.
AATCTTGCTACAATCCCCATTGAATGTGCTATATCAAGTCTTGTACATGTCGAGTACTGCAATCCTCCAATCATAGATCTATACTTTTTATGCTCAACTGCTGGTGTCTCATCTTTGCTAGATAACTTATGTCCGGTTACCATAGGTGTTCCAACAAGTTTAGAATCTTCCATTCCAAATCTTTTCAATAATTCATTTCAATACTTAGTCTAACTTACAAATATACCTTCCTTGCTTTGTGTTATCTGTAATCCCAAAAAATATTTCATTTCTTCAATCATGCTCATCTCAAATTCAGTCTTCATTTCATCTGCAAATTTGTCACTAGCTTCATCTTCTCCTCCAAAGATAATATCATCAACAAATATAACTATAACCAACAAACCATTCTCAATTTCTTTTGTGTATAAGTTGCTATCTACTGTTTCTTTTATAAATCCCAATTTCAATAAATACTTATCCAATCTTGCATACCAGGTTCTAGGTGCTTGTTTTAATCCATATAAAGCTTTCTTTAACTTACATACCATATCTCCTTCTTGTGTCAAAGGAAAACCTTCAGGCTACTCAATGTAGACTTCTTCTTCCAATTCACCATTCAAAAATGTTGACTTCACATCCATCTGATATACTCTGAATTTCTTGTAAGCTGCATATGCTAGAAACATTCTCATTGCTTCAAGTATGGCCACAGGTGCAAAAGTTTCTTCATAGTCAATTCATTCTTGTTCTGAATATCCTTTACATACCAATCTTGCTTTGTTTCTTATCACTTCTCCTTGTTCATTCATCTTGTTTCTAAATACCCACTTTGTTCCAACCACATTCTTGTCTTCAGGTCTTAGGGACCAATTCCCATGTTCTTCTTTCATAGCATTGATCCAATGTTCATCTTCACAAGCTTCATTAGTAGTCTTAGGTTCAATTTGAGAAATCAAACATAAATGTACCTTATTTCGATTCAAAACTCCTCTATCTAAACTTTCAATAACTTGCTCAACAGGGTGATGTCTTGAAGTATACCTATTATGTGTCATAGTTACTGATCTTGTTCTGACTGTAGATTCTTCTTTGCTTTCTTCTCTATTTTCTTCTCTATTTTCTTCTCTGTCTTCTTCAGCATGACTTTCATTCATCAAATCACTGTTAGTTTCAAAAAATAATTTTGCATTTTCAATGTTAGGCTGAGGTTGTGCTTCTCCATCATATTCATAATCAAGCATTCTTTCCTGAATTTTAAACTTCTCATCAACTTTTACATTTGCACTTTCAACAATAGTCTTAGTTCTTTTGTTATAACATCTATATGCTTTTCTTTTTAAAGAATACCCAAGAAATATTCCTTCATCACTTCTAGGATCAAACTTTCCTATATCATCATCTCTCTTTATATAACATTTACTTCCAAAAATTTTAAAATACTTAACTGAGGGTGTATGTCCAAACCATAATTCATAAGGTGTCTTGTTTGTATCTACTCTAATTTATACTCTATTCATAGTGTATACTGCTGTGTTCACTACTTCTCTCCAAAAAGTTTTAGCCAAATCATTTTCAAACAACATAGCTCTTGCTGCTTCAGTTATTGACCTGTTTCTTCTTTCTGCAACACCATTTTGTTCTGGTGTTCTAGGGGCTGAAAGTTGTCTCTTAATACCATTCATTTCACAAAAAGTGTTAAACTCTCTAGATGTAAATTCACCACCTCTATCAGATCTTAGACACTTAATCTTCATTCCAGATTCATTCTCAATTTTGCTTTTCATGATCTTAAACTTATCAAATGCTTCATATTTTTCTTTCAAAAATGCAATCCACATCATTCTTGTAAAATCATCAACAAGAATCATAAAATACCTTTCACCATAGAATCCTCTAGTCCTAGTAGGACCACTCAAGTCTGTATGAACAATCTCCAACGTCTCTGTCGATGTGAACTTCTTATTGGGAAATGAACTCCTTTTTAGCTTTTCCATCATACATTCTTTGCAAATCATGTTAGTAGGTTTCATAATTCTAGGTAAATCTCTTACCGCATGTGTAGTGCTCACCTTGACAATATTATCAAAGTTTATATGACAAAACCTTTTATGCCATAACCAACTATCATCAATCCTAGTTATCAAACATGTCATCTTAGTAGGATTCAACTGAAATACATTACCTCTGGTTCTGGATCCTTTTCCAATTAGTTTTCCATCTTTATCTTTTATCACACAAGTTTTCTTAGAAAACCAAACTTGATAACCCTTATCAGCAAATTGTCCAAGGCCTAGTAGATTATGTCTTAGTCCATCAACAAAGTAAACATCATCAGTGTTAGTCTTTCCATCAAGAGTAATAGATCCTATACCCTTAATCAAACAAAGTGCATTGTTACCAACCCTAAAAATTCCTCCATCATAATTATCTAACTTAACAAACTTTTTTTTATCTCCAGTCATATGATGTGAACAACCACTATCTATAATCCAATCAGATTTTTTTTCAACTTGTGAAACTAATGCTTTTTCTTCACTTTTATTAGATTTAGAACTTTCTTCTTTAATTGCTACAAATCCTATTTCCTCAAAGTTATCATTATCACTGTCACTTAAAAGTTTTTCAATTCCTGCTTCAAAATCTTTATCATTTTCATAATAACATTCTTTAGATCTCCTAGGTTTAAATTTGCTTCTATACTTCTTAACTCTTTTAGGACATTTCGATGCAAAATGACCATATTCTTGACAAGTCCAACATTTAAAGATTTTCTTACCATCTGGTTCTCTTTTTACAAGTAATGCAATACCTTCTTCAATCTTCTTATCTTCCTCAGATCTGCTATTACTGGCATAATCTCCATTCACACTACTACTTCTTGTAGGTCTAATGCTAAGAGCACTGAATGCTATTTCCATTCTAGGTAGCTCTCCTGATAATCTCAAGTTCATCTCTGCTATTTCTAATCTTCCAAGAAGAATCTCTCTTGAAAAGTTTGATGTACAAGGTATCACTTGTTCAATCATGTGTGTTGTCTGCTTGAATACTGGTGTCAAAGTTCTCAAAATTTTCCATATCACTTCATTCTCTATCTTATCACCTCCACAAGACTTTATTCCTGTCACAATCTCAGACATCCTACCAATATAACTTCTAATAGATTCATCTTCTATCATTCTGATATCTACAAATGCACAAATCCAATTACGTAATCTAGCCTTCTTTGCATGTTCATGACCTTCAAAAGTAGAATGTAAAGCTTTCCAAATTGCATGAGATGTTTTCAAACATCTTACCTAACTATATTCATTCTTTGGTAGTGCTGATAAAAGTACTTCTCTTGCAAGTATGTTACACATGAATAGATCTAGTTCATCTTTAGTTCTTGCCTCTAGATTTTCTTCATCAATGATAGTCTTCTCATTCTTTTTAATCAACCAATAACTTGGTCCTAAACACAATAGATGTGTCTTCATCTTTTCTTTCCAGCTATCAAAATTTACTCCATCAAACTTAGGGCTTTCTTTTCTAAAATTCGCCATGGATCTCCTTAAGTTGTTAAACTTTTCTTTCAAGGACCTACCACTTTGATACCAATTGTTAGAAAGTAAAGATCCTCAAGATAACTGAGAGGGGGGGGGGGGGGGGGGGAATCAGTTATCAGATAATTTATCCATTCAACAGCTTTAAACAATATAATCAATGTACTGATCAATCATAGAAAGATAATCATACACAATTGCACAATAACACAAGATATGTTAACTAGGGAACCTCTTGTAAAGAGTAAACCCCGGTGGGAATGATGCCCACAAAATGATGCACTAATATGAAAGTTCCTTATTAGAGGATGGACCCTATTAGGAGTCTTATGAAATACATTCAGTACATATAAATCCCTGTTAGGATATTTGGAATCCCTGTTAAATGATTCTAACCCAGTTAAGAGTTTATGGAAGACAGAAAGACCCACTGCCCAAATAGCTTCAAGGCAAGATCTCTAAACCCACTGTCCAAAAGATCTTAGAATTATTCAATAGAATAATATGAAATATATTACCTCCTTCATACTGTGCCAAAACTACACTCTCTGCTACACAAGATCACAATCCCAGATTTCTGTACTCACAAGTCTTCCTTCATTACTGAATTAGCTCTTTTCTTCACTTTATGCATATATTCGCATCACAATCTTCATAGTACACATTAAAATAAGGAAAAAATTCCTTCTTCTATACCAAACTCAAATAATTACAAATGAGTTGGCCCTCAATTACAAAATAATAAATTCTACACGCTACACACAGAATTCACATAAAACTGTCGGCTTCCAATTACTGTAACTTTCTCCAAACATATCCTCAAAGTTTTTGCTATGAACCACGTTATCATTAATGATTCTGCAACATCCCTTTAACTGCGCAAAATTAGATTCCATCCCAGCTAAGAGATATCCTCCGATTTCTGAACATCGCTACACAGAAACACTGTCTAAACATTGCTTTCACCAAAATGCTCATAACTTTTACAAATGAATGAATTTCTTTTTGTGCTATTAACCATAGGTTAATAACACACCAAAGAAGATACCATCAACTGCGCAAAAGCCAATCTACAATACAACATTTGTGCAAAACAAAACTGTACCTACTTTCCTGCTAATATCCAAAATATCACTATGTTGACATCAATGACAATCCAAGTCATGAATGCAACAACAATTGCTACAGAATGACTGCCAAAACACTTTGCATTCATTCCTAACACATAATATCCTGTAATACATAAGGGCAAGGTGACATTGATAAACATATTAATAATTGCATCTTCTTGTTCTAAAGCAGAATAAGTATAAGAAACATCATCAACATGTAACATGTTATCTGTATGAGGAAAATAGGAAGTGAGGGGATCATCTCCAAAACAAACATCATCACATGGGTCATCCCAAATAGGAAAATCATTTAAAAGATACATAATGTCACAGTGCAGTGTAGAGTTTTGATTTGCTTGATTAATAAGGGGGACAGGTTTCTCATTAGTTTGAAATGTGTTCTCCAAGATATGCCAAGCCTGATGAGCTGTAGTACAATCTAAGATAAGATGATATAAATTTGGATTTAATGAGAATCTAATTAGACCAAACGCTTCCTCATCTTTCAACTGCCAGGAATACTGGTTAGCCTGAGGAGTGGTGGAAGTCGGTTTCAAATTTGGTGAAGACACAATATCCAAAAGGTGATGAGATTTTAGAAAATCAGACATATGTGGCCTCCAAACAGTATAATTGGAACTAGTGAGTTTACATTTTGGCATTGAAGTAGACATGATGAAACAAAATTAGATAGAGAAATTAAAGCGAAGAACAAAGATTCGATTAGAAAAAAATAAGGTGTGAGGAAAAAAAATTAAACTATTACATGTAAATTTTTAAATTATTGAAGCACAAAATTTAAATTTAAGACTAAAACTTAATAATTTATTAATAACACCTATTAATAATTAATTAATAAACTTATTAATAATAAAATTATCAATTTATTAATGAAACTTATTAATGAATTAATAATTTAATAATAAAATCTTGAATAAATCAAATAAGTGAATTAAATTTTAAACTAAGGATTAAATAAATTAAAAATAGATACAACCATAATTAATATGAAATAAATGATTTAACCAAATTATTAATGAAAGACAAATTAAATGACCAAATGTTAAATGAGACAAGGATTGAAATGAGACAAAGATTGAAAGAAATGATTAAACTAGAACTAAAGTTAGCAATGCTAAATAGAATCTTAGACCAAGGAATAAGCTAATATATGCATGCAAAGAAAAGAATCTCAGACCAAGGAATAAGCTAATATAAGCCTGCAAAGAAATGGTTAAAACTAATTTATGCAAAGATATTCAGGCATAATAATCATGAACTCAAAACAATCATAACAAGTCTTGCAGTCAACATACCCAAAATAAAGAAGAATTAAAAAACAAAACCCACAGATAACCTTTTCCAACAAAGGTTAACTCAACAACAAAGTATTTACACTGGGCAATATAATAATTTTTTGTTTAAGAGAATGAGATATATGAAACATAAGATTATATCTGACAGTGATTTAATTCTATAAACGTTTAGAAACCAGAAATGCACATTTATGATGAAATTATTAAAAAATATTTTAAAAAAACTTTTTGTTACTCTTAAATGAGGGCAAAAATTGGGAATCTGCTAGTGTGTTAGCTAAATCAGAGGGTTCTGCACAAAACCCAGATCATAGATTTTCTATATTCGCTCTTATATATCCATAAAAATGAATACAAAATGACTTTGAATGAGAATAGATGTTTAAAAAAAAAGAAGAGAGTTGCGGGTAGATAAATGAAATAAAAAACAAAAAATAGAGATATAAAAAGAAAATAGAAACCAGAGATATCACAAAGAATATGCTTGCAACAAAAAATGGACTGAAAACTTGCATAAATATTAGATTTATTTAAAAAATAGAGATTATATTATAAAATAAATGCTACAAGAGATGAAGAACGCAAGCAAGGATTATGAATCAGAGATGTAATATAAAAAAAATGAATATGAGATAAAATGTAAATCCTGCAACAAATAAAAATGTTAGATATACAAATATATAGAAAAGCAATAGAGCTACTGAAAAATGAAGGGTGAGAAAATATTGAACAGAGTATAAACCCGCAAATAGAGATAGATTAAGGATATTCAATGAAAATATTAAACATATTAGAGCTCAGATTTTTTTTTAAAAAGATGAAGAACAGAGCCAAGATTGAAGGGTAAAAGTACAAAGCTGTGTCACACTTTTATAAAGGAAAAGGCCAACAACACAAATTTTTTAACTTTAATGACATAAAAATGGTATTTATGTTTAAAATTTGGAGATGATGTAAACTAATGAAATGTGTAAAAGTGGATGAAGTTTTTTCCTATAATTTTTTTAATTTTTTTTGAACAAGAATTCACATAGTTTTTAAATTTTTTAAATCCATTTTTTACTTGCTGAAAAAGGCTGAAAAATGGGGGTCTTGTTCGCAACAAAAAAGTATATGCAAATAATCTTTTTTTCCTTTGATTTCAAAATATGTCATAGATAAAATGTATAGCTAGTGCAGAAAAGAAGAAAAATTAGTTTTCAATGTATATTTTCTCTAATATAACTACTCAAAGTCGAACATTTCTGAAATCGACAGTTTTCATCTCGCGTCAAATTTCCCCTATCAAATCTACACCATTCAAAAAATAAATGACACACTCTTGAAGATAACTCTCTCCTCTAGTGTTAAATATAAATTTTCAATTTTTTTGATAAGCTTTACTATTTTTTTCTTGTTTTGAGGCATCTTGTTCTTGAATGTTAAAATACCTACTTGGAGTATTTTGAAATTATAATATATTAAATCTAATTAAAATATTATAAAAATTATATGATGATAATCTTGACTCTATGATCTAAAAAAGGGTATTTTTATATTTGTAAAAAAATATCACTAAAAAGAGTAAGAGTTATTGAAACATCGCTTTTATGAAATAATTTTATTTCTTTAGTAATTGTTATAAAACATGCTTTTAATAGATATTTCCAATTGGAAAAGGTGAAGAACTTATCTAACTTAGCTAGAATGAATCTAGCTAGACCATATGTTTGACAAAAAATGATTTTAGTTAGAAATACTCAAATTCAGCTATGATGATAAGTTGTCCTAAAACGTGACACAACTTTGTGCTTTTACCCTGAAATGTCTCCAAACCTGCACAAAACAAATCAATAATGTATCCAATAGATAAACCGGATGTGGCGATAAACCAGCCAAACCCAAAAAATTTTAAATTTTTTTTCTCTCTTAATCAGATTAGTCAAAAAAATATATACTAGCAATAAACTCTCTCAAGAGTCTCCAATATTGGAGTGCTCCAAGATATGGTAGCTCCTTCACCTGTACACTCAATAATGGATTAAACCAACTTGCTCTGATACCATGTTAAAATAATAACAAAATAAAGAGAGACAGGAAATTATTTAATTCAATGAGATAGGAGTAAGAAGATTTACCATGAATTAATGTGGAAACTAGGAGCATTCACCAAAGATCCAAGCAACAAAGGAGACAAGATTTTGAAAGGGGAAAAGCATAAAAAAACTCCCGTGATATAATGAAAGTGGCAAAAAGCCTAAGAATGAGAGAGAGAGAGAGAGAGAGAGAGAGAGAGAGAGAGAGAGAGAGAGTTAAGCTCATACAATAATAATCAAGAAGAAGAAGTATCTCTTGTCATGAGAGAAGGAGAGCCATCTCTTAATAGAGATGTGAGAAAGGAGTTACATTGTAACTCCCATTTTTGTGTATGCCACATTTCACTAGCATGTGAGACAAGTGTAGGATTCCTTATAAGGAGGAATATTTATTTTCCTTAATAAAGGAAATTACAAATATGACATGTCCTCCCACTTGGACTAGAGGATGAATACAATAGGATACCTTGGTTTATCCTTTAAATACAAATATATACCAAGGAAAGATTAAATTCTAACACTGAGTCTTAGAAGACAAATGAGCCTCAGGTTGCCTCATTATTTGATCTATAATAAAAGTTGAGACCAGGTCCCACCATGGAACAAAAAACATCCCACTAGATTTTACCAATTTCCTGGCCTCTTCTACTATAATGCTTTCTGAATTGGGATCATAAGTTAAAAAGGCTTGCAGAGCCTTATTGTCTGGGTCAGTGCCATCAATTATTTGCAATTGAGTACCTATTTCTTTTTGTTTCCTCCAAATGAGGAAATTCTTGAACTCATCATTCTTGATGAAGTCCTCATCACTTAAGAGATCTTATTAATATAGCTCCCTCTCATCTTGTCACATTTTGAGGGGTAATTCAACCTCTTCTTGGGTCTCCTTCTTTTTTCCCTCTCTGATATTGTTCCTCAATTGGTGAAGGTAAGGCCTATCACTAAGAACTAATGGAGCCACTCTATCTAATTTCTTCTTAGGCCCTTTCTACCTTGAGGATTCTCCCACATCTATTCTCTGCCTCTTTTAGGGAGGCTCACTAGTCACCTCTGTATCAGGGACATCTGGTTCTTACTCAAAATTAGGTGGCTCAGTCATTTGGGGAGGGCTATTTTGTCTGTAGGACTCCTCACTATCCTCCTCATATTGAGATGTTGTGTACTCTTTTGGTACACCCTATTTTTCTTCTAATTGGGCATCAAGCTAATTGTACAAAGTATCATACATGTTGATCATTCTATTGATATTAGACATGTAAGGGAGGCCAGGAAAGTACCCTCCAAATGTAATCCCTGTCTTCTTCATTTGTGCTTCCAAATTCATCAAGTCATAATTTAAATTCACAATTATCTGCTCGATCTCATGTTCATCAAGTATATTTCTGATCACATCCTCATGATCTAATGCTTCATGCTCATGAATGGTGCTAATATTGGGAATCAATAATTTCTTTTCATTCTTGATAAAGTCCTCAGGGTCCACATACCTTTATTCCATAGTACTCATCTTGTACTAGTTAAACAATTTGTTGATCTTAGGTAGAGCCCTCTTCCCAATAACAAAATCATTGATTTTGAACTATCTAGGTGTAAATATCTCTTTTCTGTGAGGAGCCAGATGATCCTTATCTATTCACACCAATTGCCAAATGAATTCCATAAGGACTACCCTTGGGGGGACAAATTTTGGTAATGCATGTGAGGGCTGAGGGAATCCATATACCCTAATCAAAGTGAAAGCCTGGCCCAAATAAAAGTCACCCCAATTGTGATCTTGAGCCCATTTGTCTACATATTCACAAGGCCTTAAAAGCCTTAGCACCTTCGTGAAAAATCTAGTAATATTAATCCCAAGAAAATTAAGAATAGGATTGACAATCCAATTTTGAAAAGCACAAAACCCATGCTCATTTGAAGTGTAATTCCAAACCCTAATCCACAACTACACAATATTTGGTTGGCCATTCACCATTATTCTGGGTCTCAACATTTGTATATCAAAGCTATTGACATTGTAGAACAAGATCAGATGCATCAACAAGGAAGAATTCATGAAATGGGGTTGAAGGTTTTCCTTTATGCTCATTAGGCCTTCATGCATTCAATCAATCACATACTGAATGTAGTCATAATCAGTATTGACATGGGAGTTCTAGATATCAAGGATAATCATGAGATGGTTAGCATGCATTCTCTCAACCTCTCTATCAATTCCTAACACTCTCCACAACCCATATACCAAATATCTCATGTAGAAATGAAAATCCTTAAACTCATAAGGTGCATTCATATGGCTAGGAAGAGGGGCTACATACTTCCCTATTTTAGGCATAAAATTTGGGATTAGGGTTTCACCAAATTGATCTGCTTCCTATACTTTTCTTTCTCCTTGCCCAAATCAATCTTAGTAGAGGAAGAGGAGTAAGTGCCAAAGGCCTTCATGAGTGAACCTCTATCTAGGGACACTAGGGTAGACTGATCACTCTTTCTTATAGTTTTGGACACTGGGTCATATTTCCTAGCCAACTCAATTAGCAAGTCAACATCTAGAAACACATACAGGATAATTAATTTTCCTAAACCCAATTTTCAAGTATTACACATTGGGATTAGATTAACTCGGTTAGTGTAAAAGTAATTGAACAAATGATACCCTGACCAAGGAGTTACTGGGTCTCTATAAGTTGATAAGTAGTTAGAGAAAGCCTTGTCACTAACCTTTTTATTTTGAGTTGTTCTAGGGAGAAATGTGATGAACTCTTCTGAGAAATTGAACTTTTCCTTTTGTTCTTCCCCTGAATCCATGATCTCTTTACTGGATGAAACCCTACTAGACTCTAGTTGACTCATTTTGCTACTTGTGTTTATCCTCTTCTCTGAAATATGCTATTCTCAAATTCTCTTTGCAAACTTCTCTATCTCTTATCATAGCTCACTGAAAATATGATAAGTAGCTAGATAGAAGTGTTGTGTCTTTATAAAATTTAGTAATGAATGCAACTAAATTTTCAAGATCATAGAAAATCTTTTCTCAATCACTTCAGCATTCAGTTTGCATGTATTCAATTTTAAATTTGAGCTAGTCGTGGCATGTGAAGTTGACATGTACATTCAATTCTTGAAAAGTAGGCAAAAAAGGCCATCATTACATATTTTTGCTTTAAAACCCTCATAAATTGTAAAAAAACCCCAGTTGTACATTGATTGGCTACTACTCATTGACCTTTTCCAACTCAGTAGAGTACTTTAACATGTCATGATCTACCATTTTCTTTATTTCCAGGAGACCTTAACCATTCATCTTCTGGAGATCACATGATAAATAAATTCCTCATAATCTCAGAATGTTTGGCTTAACTATAGTTTTATCATGAGATTCAACAAGCAAGACATACCTCTCAATTTACAAACACTTGAATTGACTAGGGTTCCATCATGAGATTGAGTGATAAAGAAAAATTCCATAATCGGTGAATGCTAACTTTAACTCAAGTTTCATCTCGATAATGAGCGAGAAAGGCATTCTCGTGGTCTCTAGATGTTAGTTGTAACCATGGTTTTATTATGAGATTAAAATATAATGTATATCTCTCAGTATTTAGATGCTTTACTTAACTTAGACAAGTCTTTGAGATTTGGTGATAGTCGTTGATCCTTTTCCTTATCCATGGTCATCCCTCAATCTCATAATGTTTCATGTCCTGATTGTGACATTATGAGACTTAGAGATAACCTTTACTTGTTTACTTCTTAACCTTTTTCTCAATCTCTGGATGTTAGACAACAAATAATTTGATCTCTCCAAACATAGACATCTCAAATTTAGTTTACATCTCATTTTAAAATGTTTGACATAGGGCATCTTGTCCTACAAAGATGATATCATCAACAAAGATTTCAGATAACAATATCACTTCACCTTTTTCAATCTTCAAATATAGATTATTGTTGTGATTTTTTCTTACAAATCCAATCTTTATCAAGTAGTTGTGCAATTTCTCATACCATGCTTTGGGGGCTTGTTTCAATCCATATAGTGCCTTGTGTAGTTTACAAACCACGTTCTTCATTCTTGGATCAACAAATCCTTCTAGCTATTCAATGTATACTTCTTCCAATATTCTATTTAGAAATGTAGATTTGACATCCATTTGATACACTTTGAATCTTTTTAAAGATGCATATGCAAGTAGAGTTCTTACTCCTAATCTAGCAAATGGGGAAAATGTCTCCCCATAGTCCATGCCTTCTTCATGTGCATATCCCTTGCATACTAATCTAGGTTTATTCCTAGTGACTTCTCCATGTTCATTTAGATTATTTCTGAATATCCACTTTGTTCCAATAACATTATTGTCCTCTGGTCTCGACACTAGTGTCCAAATTTTGTTCTTTTCTATCTGCTCAATTTATTCATTCATGGCTTGAATCCAATCTTCATTCTCTAAAGCATCTTTCACTATCTTAGGCTCAAACTCACATAACAAGCATGTTGATCTTTTAACTTACCTCTTGTCATGACTCCATATTCTTTAGCTCCAATGATTTATTTTGGCTTATGATGTCTTCTCACATATTGTGCTAATGTAGGATCATATCTCCTTTCTTCTTGTTCTTGATCTTCAGGTTCATCTTGTAGACTCTCTACCTCCTCTCTTGATTCCTCAACAACATCCTCCTAATCCTTGACATATTTTTTTTATAGTTTAGGTATATTACTGGCCTCTCCTTCTTCCATGTATACAAAAGATCTGTAATATTCAGGTTCTTGCTTGCACTCAACTTAATTCTTTTCTACATATTCATCAACTCTAACATTTTCACTTTCCACAACTTTGTTAGTGTTAGAATTCAAACACTTGTAATCTTTTCTTTTAGTAGAATATCTTAGGAATATACCTTCATCACTTTTAGCATCAAGTTTTCCATTCCTATTGTCCTTTAGTATATAACATTTTCTTCCAAAGACTTTAAAATATTTCACATTAGGTGCATAACCATGCCATATTCAAAAGGTATAACATTTGTACCTTTCTTGATTTGTACTTGGTTCAAGGTATAGATAGTTGTACTTACAACTTCTCTCTAGTATTTTTGTGCAACATTCTTCTCTATCATCAATGTTTTAGCACAATCTATAATTGATCTATTTCTTCTCTCTTCTATACTATTTTATGGAGGTGTCCTTGGTGCAGACATTTGTCTCTTTATTCCTCTATCATTGCTGAATATGTTGAACTCATTTGATATGAACTCTCCTGCTCTGTCAGATCTCAAATATTTCAAGCTTTTACCCATTAGGAATGAATGCTGAAGCCTTTGGCAGTCATTCTGTAGCAGTGGTTATTGCATTCATGACTATGATTTTCATTGATGTCAACATAGTGATATTCTGGAGTTTAGGAGAGAAGCAGACATAGTTTTGTTTTGTGCACATGTTATATTGTAGATTGAGTTATGCATAGTTGATAATATGTTCTTTGGTGTGTTATTAGCCTATGGTTAAGAGTGAAAAAATAAATTCATTTATTCATGAAAGTTATAAGTATTTTGGTGGAAGCTGTATTCTGGCAGTATTCCTGTGTAGCAGTTTTTGGTAATCGGAGGATATCTCCTAACCGGAATGGAATATGATTCTATGCAGTTAAAGGGAAGTTTGAGACTTATTTTTGGTGACATGGTTCACAGTGAAAACTTTGAGGTCACATGATTGGAAAGTTATTGTATTTGGAAGTCGACAGTTTTATGTAATTTTGATGTAGCGTGTTGAAATTATTATCTTGTATTTGCATGCTGACTCATTTGTAATTATTTGAGTGTGATATAAAGGAAGGAATGTTTTCCTTGTTGAGATAAGAAGATTTTAATAGTTGTGATATGAAATTGTGAAAGTTGTGATGCGAATGTATGCATGAAGTGAAGAAAAGAGCTAATTCAGTTATGAAGGAAGACTTTTGAAGTACAAAGATTTGGATTTGTGATCTTGTGTAGTAGAGAGTGTAGTTTTGGCATAGTGTGAAGGAGGTAACATATTTCATATAATTCTATTGAATAATCCTAAGATCTATTGGACAATGAGTTCAGAGATCTTGCCTTGAAGTTGTTTGGGCAGTGGGTCCTTCTGTCTTCCATAACTCCTAACAGGGTTAAAATATTTTAATAGGGATACAAAATCTCCTAATAGAAATTCATATGTACTGAATGTATTTCATAAGACTCCTAACAGGGTCCATCCTCTAACAAGAAACTTTCATATTAGTGCATCATTTTGTGGGCATCATTCCCACCGGGGTTTACTCTTTGATCAAGACGTTCCCTAGTTATCATATCTTGTGTTATTGTGTCATTGTGTATGATTATATTTCTATGTTTGGTTACTACATTAATTACATGGTTTAAAGTTGTTGAAGTTGATATTGAAGTTAATGTTGATAAATGGTTTAATTATCAGATAACTGATTCACCCGCCCCCCCACCCTCTCAGTTATCTTGGTGGTCTTGACTTTCTAACAATTGGTATCAGAGTGGCAGGTCCTTGAAAGAGAATTTTAATAACTTAAGGAGATCTATGGAGAATTTTAGGAAAGAAAGCCCTAAGTTTGATGGAGTAAATTTTGACAACTGGAAAGAAAAGATGAAGACACATCTCTTGTGTTTAGGACCAGGTTATTGGCTGATTACAAAGAATGAAAGGACTATAATTGAAGAAGACAATCTTGAAACAAGTTCTAAAGATGAGGTAGATCTATTTATGTGTAACATACTTGCAAGAGAAGCACTTTTATTAGCACTTTCAAAGAATTAATACAGTTAGGTAAAAGGTTTAACTAAATCTCATGATATTTGGAAAGCTTTACATTCTACTTTTCAAGGTGATGAACACACAAAGAAAGCTAGGTTACATAATTGGATTTGTGTATTTGAAGACATAAGAATGATGGAAGATGAATCTATTAGAAGCTATATTGGTAGGATGTCAGAAATTGTTGCAGGAATAAAGTCTTGTGGAGGTGAAAAGATAGAGAATGAAGTAATATGGAAGATTTTGAGAACATTAACACCGGTATTCAGGCACGCCACACAAATGATTGAACAAGTGATACCTTGTACACCAAAATTTTCAAGAGAGACTCTTCTTGGAAGATTGGAAGAAATAGAGATGAATTTGAGATTATCAAGAGAACTACCTAGAGTGGAGACAACATTCAGTGCTCTTAGCATCAGACCTACTTTGTCTAGAAGTACAAGTGTGAATGGAGATTATGATAGTAGTAACAGATCCAAATCTAATGAAGATAAGAAGATTGAAGAAGGTTTTTCCTTGCTTGTGAAAAGAGAACTAGATGGTAAGAAAATCTTTAAATGTTGGACATGTCAAGAATATAGTCATTTTGCATCAAAGTGTCCTAAGAGAGTTAAGAAGTATAGAAACAATTTTAAGCCTAGAAGATCTAAAGAATGTTATTATGAAAATGATGAATAAATTGAAGCAGGAATTGAAAGACATTTGAGTGATAGTGATAATGATAACTTTGATGACATAGGATTTGTAGCAATTAAGGAAGAAAATTTTGAATCTGATATTAAAGAAGAGAACGCCTTAGTTTCCCAAATTGAAAAGAAAGATGATTGGATTATAGATAGTGGTTGTTCACATCATATGACTGGTGATAAAGGAAAATTCATAAAGTTTAACAATTATGATGGAGGAGTTGTTAGAGTTGGTAACAATGCACCTTGTTTGATTAAAGGTATAGGATCTATTACTCTTGATGGAAAGACTAATACTGATGATGTTTACTTTATTGATGGATTGAAACATAATCTTTTGAGTGTTGGACAGTTAGTGGATAAAGGATATCAAGTTTGGTTTACTGAGAAAACTTGTGTGATTAAGGATAAAGATGGAAATCTAATTGGAACTAGATCTAGAACTAGAGGTAGTGTATTTTAGTTGAACCCTACTAAGATGACATGCTTGATGACTAAGATTGATGACAGTTGGTTATGGAATAGAAGGTTTTGTCATATAAACTTTGATAATATTGTGAAAGTAAGTTCTGCACTTGCAGTAAGAAACTTACGTAAGATTATGAAGCCTACTAACATGATTTGCAAGGAATGTGTGATGGCTAAGCAGAAATGGAGTTCATTTCCTAGCAAGAAGTTCACATCTACAAAAAAGTTGGAGATTGTTCATACAGACTTGAGCAGTCCTACTAGGAATAGAGGATTCTATGGAGAAAGGTATTTTATTATTCTTGTTGATGATTTTACAAGAATGATGTGGATTGCATTTTTGAAAGAAAAATCTGAAGCATTTGATAAGTTTAAGGTCATGAAGAATAAATTTGAGAATGAATCAGGTATGAGGATTAAATGTTTGAGATCCGATAGAGGTGGAGAATTTACATCTAAAGAGTTTAACACTTTTTGTGAAGTAAATGGTATTAAGAGATAGTTATCAGCCCCTAGAACACCTGAACAAAATGGTATTGAAGAAAGAAGGAATAGATCAGTGACTGAAGCAGCTAGAGCTATGTTATTTGAAGGTAATTTGGCAAAGACATTTTGGAGAGAAGCAATGAATACAACAGTGTATACAATGAACAGAGTACAAATCAAAGTAGACATAGACAAGACACCTCATGAATTATGGTTTGGACATGCACCCTCAGTTAAGTATTTTAGAATTTTTGGAAGCAAATTTTATATTAAGAGAGATGATGATATAGGAAAGTTTGATCCTAGAAGTGATGAAGGAATTTTTCTTGGATATTCTTTGAAAAAAAAAGCATATAGATGTTACAATAAGAGAACTAAAACTATTGTTGAAAGTGAAAATGTAAAAGTTGATGAGAAGTTTAAAATTCAATAAAGATTGCTTGATTATGAATCTGATGAAGGAACTAACCCTTAACCTAACATTGAAACTACTGAACAATTTTTTGAGACTAACAGTGAATTGTTGAATGAAAGTCATGTTGAAGAAAATAGAGAAGAATCTAGAGAAGAATCTACAGTTGAAGAAAGATCAGTGACTATGACACCTAATAGGTATATATTCAGACATCATCCTGTTGAGCAAGTTATTGGAAGTTTGGACAGAGGAGTTATGACTAGAAAGAAGGTACATTTATGTTTGATTTCTCAAATTGAACCTAAGTCTACTAAAGAAGCTTGTGAAGATGAACATTGGATTAAAGCTATGAAAGAAGAATTAGATTAGATTGAAAAGAACAAGACATGGGAATTGGTCCCTAGACCTAAAGACAAAAATGTGATTGGAACTAAATGGGTATTCAGGAACAAGATGAATGAACAAGGAGAAGTAATTAGAAACAAAGAAAGATTGGTATGTAAGGGATACTCAAAGCAAGAATGAATTGACTATGAAGAGACTTTTTCCCCTATGGCAAGACTTGAAGCAGTAAGAATATTTTTGGCTTATGCAACATTTAAGAAATTCAAAGTGTATCAGATGGGTGTGAAGTCAGCATTTTTGAATGGTGAATTAGAAGAAGAAGTCTACATTGAGCAGCCTGAAGGTTTTCCTTTGACTCAAGAAGGAGACATGATAGCATTTGAAATGAGTATGATTGGAGAAATGAAATACTTTTTGGGATTACAAATAACACAAAAAAAAAATGGTATCTTTATAAGATAGAAAAAGTACTTGAATGATTTGTTGAAAAGATTCGGTATGGAGAATTTTAAACCAATTGGATAACCTATGGTTCCAGTACATAAACTATCTAGTAAAGATGAGACACCAGAAGTTGAGCAAAAGAAATACAGATTTATGATTGGTGGATTGTAGTACTTGACACACACTAGACCAGATATACAACATTCAATTGGAATGGTAGCAAGATTTCAAGCTGAACCTAGAGAGTCACATTATGCAGTAGTAAAAAGGATATTGAGATGTCTTAGAGGCACAATGGACTATGGACTGTGGTATGAAAATTCTGATGATTTTACCCTATGTGCATATAGTGATGCTGATTGGGGAGGAAATGTTGATGATAAGAAAAGCACCAGTGGTGGAGCCTTTTTTCTTGGAGGAAGATTAGTTTCTTGGTTGAGAAAAAAGTAGAATTGTATCTCACAGAGTATAGCAGAAGCAGAATATGTAGCAGCAGCAAACAATTGTAATCAGATAATTTGGATGAAGTAGATGTTGATGGATATTGGAATCAAGTTTGATGAGCCTATTGTCATAGATTGTGACAATACAAGTACAGTTAGTATGTCTAAGAATCTAGTTTTACATTCTAAAACAAAGCTTATAGAAATCAATTATCATGTTGTACGAGAGAAAGTTGCAAAAAAAGAAGTCAGACTGGAGTACATAAGCACAAAGGAGCAGATAGCAGATATATTTACTAAGCCTTTGCCTAAGGATACATTTGAGTATCTAAGAGATATGCTTGGGGTTATGCCCTGACCTACTTTTGAGTAATGATGTAGTTGGTTGCATCCATCTAGTGGTTTAGGGTTCTATCTATTTTTTGGATTGGATGTTGGTACTTCCTCTATGGGGGAGTATGTGTATCTGAGTTGAGTCATTAAGGACTCTTGTGAATGTATTTTCTGAATAGTGTCTTTTGACATTGAGCTATTGTTGATGTAGTGATAGAATTTATATCATTGATGTCAATGGGGGAGAGAATCATGAAAAACATTGAGGAACTACATTTGTTGGAGAGATTGAATAGGATAACTAAGCAAGATTTGATTGATGATGAGTAGCAGTGCAGTTGAGCAGCATTGATTAGATTTTTGGAACATTGGATGTTTTTCATTTATGTTGCCATCAATGCCAATGGGGGAGATTGTTAGGAATGAATGCTGAAGCCTTTGGTAGTCATTCTGTAGCAGTGGTTGTTGCATTCATGACTATGATTGTCATTGATGTCAACACAGTGATATTCTGGAGTTTAGCAAAGAAGCAGGCACAGTTTTGTTTTGTGCACATGTTATAATGTAGATTGAGTTATGCATAGTTGATAATATGTTCTTTGGTGTGTTAATAGCCTATGGTTAAGAGTGCAAAAATAAATTCATTTATTCATGAAAGTTATAAGCATTTTGGTGGAAGCAGTATTCTGGTAGTATTCCTATGTAGGGGTTTTTGGTAATCGGAGGATATCTCCTAACCGGAATGGAATCTAATTTTTCATAGTTAAAGGGAGGTTTGAGACTCATTTTTGGTGATGTGGTTCACAGTGCAAACTTTGGGGTCACATGATTGGAAAGTTATTGTATCTCGAAGCCGACAGTTTTATGTAATTTTGATGTAGCGTGTTGAAATTATTATTTTATATTTGCATGCCGACTCATTTGTAATTATTTGAGTGTGGTATAAAGGAAGGAATTTTTTCCTTGTTGAGATAAGAGGATTGTAATAGTTGTGATATGAAATTGTGAAAGTTGTGATGGGAATGTATGCATGAAGTGAAGAAAAGAGCTAATTTAGTGATGAAGGAAGACTTGCGAAGTACAGAGATCTGGATTTGTGATCTTGAGTAGCAGAGAGTGCGATTTTGGCATAGTGTGAAGGAGGTAACATATTTCATATTATTCTATTGAATAATCCTAAGATCTGTTGGATAGTGAGTTCAGAGATCTTACCTTGAAGCTGTTTGGGTAGTGGGTCCTTCTGTCTTCCATAACTCCTAACAGGGTTATAATATTTGAACAAGGATTCAAAATCTCCTAATAGAGATTCCTATGTACTAAATGTATTTCATAAGACTCCTAATAGGGTCCATCCTCTAACAAGGAACTTTCATATTAGTGCATCATTTTGTGGGCATAATTCCCACCAGGGTTTACTCTTTGATCAAGAGGTTCCCTAGTTAACATATCTTGTATTATTGTGTCATTGTGTATGATTATCTTTCTATGGTTGGTTACTGCATTAATTACATGGTTTAAAGCTGTTGAATTTGATATTAAAGTTAATGTTGATAAATGGTTTAATTATCATATAACTAATTCACCCCCCCACCCCCCACCCCCCCCTCTCAGTTATCTTGGTGGTGTTTACTTTCTAACATTACCTGTTTCTTTCTCAACTTTTTCCAAATACCACTTAAACAATTGAAAGGCATCAATTTTTTCTTTCAGAAACATCACAATCATCATTCTGGAATAGTCATCAACAAACAAAATGAAATATTTATTAGCATAGTAAATTTGCACACAAATAGGTCCACAAAGGTTAGTATGAACCAATTCAAAGATATTATTAGAAGTATATACATCTTTCTTATGAAACTATACTTTGTCATTTTTTCCAATTGACATTGTTTACACATCACATTATTAAGTTTCTTCAATTTTAGTAAACCTCTAACTTTCTTCATCTTATCGATGTTTACCAAATTGTCAAAGTTCACATGACACAACCTCTTATGCCATAACCATACATCATCAAATTGTACAAACAAACATGTTTCTTCAGATAGGTCTAGATAGAACAAATTACCTCTTGTTTATTCTCCACTTCCAATTAGTTCACCAGTGGCGTCAAATATTTTAGCCTTCTTGTGATGAAAGTCAACTCAGTAGAGAGTACCATTTAGGTGTACAACACTTAACAAATTATAGTTAAGATCTTCAACCCAATAAGCATTATCACATTTGATCTTATTAGTCAATCTTATTGATCCTTTTCACTTCACATGACATGGTTCATCATTACCAAACTTAACACTCCTACCTTTGTAACGATTTAAGATTTAAAACTTAATTTTATCACCAGTCATGTGATGTGAGAAACCATTATCAATAATCCATTTATCACCTTTACTCATATATGAAACAAGTGTAGTTTTCTCATATTCATCAGAATCATCTTTCATAGCAACATAAACAACTTCTACATCACAATCACCAAATTCACTAGTTCACTATCAGTTTCTTCTTCAAAAATATAACAAGACTTCTTACCTTAATCATTTTAGTCCTTATACCTTAAGTGATCTATGTCATTCCTTTTGTCTTTATACTTTCTTTCCCTTCTTTCATCCTTGTCATTCCTATAAGGGCATCTTGTTGCAATATGGCCAAATTTGTTACATGAAAAATAGATTATAGGAAGTTTACCTTTGAATTTTCCTTTTCCTCTTGGTAGCCTTCTAGCCATAAGTGCCTCAATATCATCTAGATCATCATCAGAAGTTTCATTGTCACTATTATTGTCACTGTTCATACATCTTTCTTTTCCTTTCTTAGCCTTATGAAGAATTATTTGAGACTTGAATGTAGATTCAATATTATGAGTAGTGAAATTATCAAAATCTGACAACTCAAAAGCAGTAAGCCTACCAACAAGAGCTTCCAAAGTTAGGATGTTACCAAGAGTACATCTTGATTCTTGTATTGCAAAAACTCTAATAGCACATATAGGAAGTAGGGTTCTCAAAAATTTTCTAATAATAGTTTCATCATCAATGTTTCCATTAGCTCCTCTAATAGCATTTACTACCTCTTTAACTCTACCACAATATTGAACAATGTTTTCACCTTCTAACATTTTTATTTCATCAAACTTACCTCTCAAGCTTTTAGATTTGGCTCTCAACACATTTGTGTCCCCTCCATAGATAGCTACCAGTGTGTCCCAAATTTTCTTTGCATTATTAGAATCCTTTATGTCTTCAAATTTAGGATAACATAGGGCTGATGCAATCTCCAACATTTCCTAGTTGTGCTCTTTCTTTTCCTTCATCTCCTTGGCTATCATAGGTTTAGTGACTGGTACATAATCATGTTCCACATGGTATTTCACCAAATCACCAATTCCAGCTAGGTACAATTTCATCAAATTTTTCCATGTAGGGAAGTTCTCCTTGTTCAGCTTTGGTACCTCCTTTTTGTACATCTTGATTATTAGCTTCAAGTACCTTTAAAGTTTCTCCTCACAAGCACCACTAGCTTTGATACCAATTGTTAGAATGATTTTAGAATAACTTAGTAGGGGAGGGGGTAAATTAGTTATCCACAGGTCCAGATGTACCAATTTCACTTTTAAACACTTCAACAAACTTATATTTATTTAGCAATTCACTCGATCTCTATAGAATATATCAGGAACATAAAACTTGTAGTCTTCTATCCAAAAGTAATCAACTTACAAAATATAAAAATTTCAACAACATAACACATCAAATAACATTTACACAATTATGACACCAGGATTTAACATGGAGACTCAATATGGGAAAAACTACCAATAACATGATACCAAATTTTCACTCTTCTAAAGTGAGTTCTTTGAGAAGCCAACCATGTTAAAGGTTACAATACACACTATTAGGTGTGACCCTATTAAAGGATTTAATCACCCTGTTAAGAGTGGTTTGGTTAGAGGGCTTAAGAACATTCCATTAGAATGTCATCTTGATTAAAGGGTTTACAAAATGACTATTAGGTCAACCTTAATTAAAAGGATTTTAACTAATACAATGGTTAGAAAGTAATAGTAGGTTCTGATCTGAAATATACAAATTACTTTGCAAATATAGATCTAATACGCTCATATGTTGACTTACTGACTGACCTTCATTACTATCTCCTTCTCTGATCTTCTCAGAAATCCCTTCAAGCAATCACCTTAACTTTGTTCATCTCTTCACCACTCTTCTTAGCCTTCTGCTTAGGTTCACCAATCAATAAAATCAACCTCTTTCTTTCCTTTTTACATAACACACAATTAGGTCATCCTTATACCTCCTTGATTAGGTTGATTAATATTTTTTCACTTAATCTCTTCCATAGATCTTAGGTTTACATCATATTTATCAAATCCTTCCATGATTTTATTCTCCGAGCCTTATCCTTCTAGATACTTTTCAAAACTTCTCCTTGAATCCATAAGAAAATAGTTTACTATACATTAAATTCTCTAGGTCATTCATATTCAATGTTAACACATTTTACATATCCCAAGAATTCAACTATGTCGGCTTGGATTCTCAATTCATTCACAAACTATAAATTACTGACACTTGGTCAATACTATGTTGATCTACTCAGTCATAGCTACAAATGTTCTACTCGGCAAACACTTTCCTCGCTTGATTAATTCTCTGATACTCGACAATTAATAATGCTTGGTTAACACTAAAATTTACTCATCTTATACTAGCACTTGATCGACACTAGCATCACTAAGCTTAAATTGAATTTCTTCTCTTTTTCTCGGTTAAGCCTATGCTTCAAATCAACTAACTTCTTCACTTAGTGTTAATGATAAACAACACATTACCTTGCCAATATGCCAACTAATCAAGTACCCATTGTAGTATCTCATAACTCATTTTTTCCCTAGGTCCTCTTGTTATCTCCTCTTTTCAAATCCTCTTCATCAATCAAAAGATATTATACTCTAGTAGATAGAAACTATCTTACTAGTTAAGGTTTGGCATCAATGACAATATAATTTTTTTTTCAATTGTAGTTTCCAACAAATACAAATTGATTTGTAGATTTTATATCTATGCTAAGCTCAAAAATACCTCTGATCAATAATCAATTCAATCTCTTTGTTTCCTCCAACACTTTTCTACTCAGTAATTTCTTTCTCTAATGCTCAGTGTTGTCTGTAGAATTGCTCAGTTTTGTCTTCAACTAGTTTGATTAACCTTGCATGAATTCAATATTTTCACGCAAAATTTCTTACAACAAATAGAATAATGAATCTCTTGTCTCTTTATATAGACATCATAAATTATTTTATTTCCGTCCATAGATTTTGCCTCTTAATCTTAACCATTGATTTTGCCACTTTAACCTTCCTCGGCAATTGTGTCAATAACATGTTTCATTCTCCTTCATATGATCATCTTTGAATTTTTTCAGTCATTAGATCATCATAAAAAATATTATCATTTACCTTAGAATCATAAACAATTATCCAGGTCATCCTCTTTAGTCGGTAGTCACAAGTTTCATTTATTTCTTTCACTTGGTCAATACCATAATGCATCGGTGATAACTAGATCAG
Organism: Chamaecyparis obtusa; assembly: GCA_027943335.1. NCBI lineage: Eukaryota > Viridiplantae > Streptophyta > Pinopsida > Cupressales > Cupressaceae > Chamaecyparis > Chamaecyparis obtusa. The sequence goes on from BSBK01004809.1 coordinate 67,404, forward strand.
TTAACATTGTACTCGGTATACACTACACTTTCTCAGTGTATACTAAATTCTTCATTACTGACCACTTAAACTTATTTATTCTTGATCTTCAATCCATAATAGATTCATGTAATACAATCAAATCAATAACACAATGTCATAGACTCATTAATAAGTTACCCAATGAATATCATATCCATATCTTTCTCATCCAACTTAGCTTCATGTAGATATCTCATTCCTTCATCATTATCTCCTTCTTAAGATGTTTGTAACCATCATGATAAGTATAGTCAAAGCTAGTTGACATCAATGACAATGTATTAACTGATTTAATGTATTACATACACATTAGGAGCTCGTTGATCATCAAACATTGTCTTTCAAATATCCAATCCATTTTCAAACTCTTCCTCAAGATATTCAATCATTTGTAGTTCATCAATCTCTCAGTTTGGCATTGATGGCAACATAATATGAAATATGCCATAGAATGCCAAACATATATTCTACAACTCTGTATGCAAATGCTATAACTCAGTAAGCTCTCCCTAGCTTGTACATTTAATATGTTTAATCACTACATAATATCAATCCTCTCCATCCAGTCTCTCCCTGTAGATTTGATCTTCTCTCACTATGTGTATCTTCTCTCTTCCTTTAGATAAACATTTCATTGAATATTCTCTCCCTTTGATGACAATTCCAAAAGAATATAAATAACCAGCTCTTTAGTAGAAAAAATATTATCTTTGGTGTTCGGTTTAGATCAAGTACCTTGCATGTACTGATATATAGTTTCAATTTGTCTTCCATCTTTCAGTTTTCATAAGTTTAGGAAACCTGAAGTGTGAACATCATGCATTAACATCATTTGATATTGTGATAAAGTATAGGTTGATACAACCTCCTAATCACCTTAGTGACTGATAGACAAGGGATGGACCCCTAGTCTACTCCTCAAGTACTCAAATGTGTTCTTAGGCAAAGGTTTAGTAAATATATCACCAAGTTGTTCTTTTGATTTTACAAACTCTAGTTTTGCATGCTTTTCTTGTACTTGTTCCCTCAAATAGTGATACTTTAAAGATATATGTTTTTTCTTTGCATGCATCACTAGATTCTTAGAAATATTTATTTCACTAGTGTTATCACAATATATTATCACTGGGTCAGTGATCTATTCATTCATACCTTCCAAAAGTTGTTTTATCCATGCAATGTTCAAACAATTAGTAGCAGGAGAAACATATTCTCCTTCTACAGTGGACTAAGAAATGCATCCTCATTTCTTACTTATCCAAGTAACTAATCTTTCTCCCAAAAAGAATTCTCCACTAGTAATGCTCTTTCTATCGTCAATGTTTCTAGCCCAATCCGCATCTGTATAAACTTTTAGTTCAAAATTGCCTTCTTTCTTCTATCACAAACCATAGTTTTCAGTGTTCTTCAAGTATCTAAATATTATTTTTACAACACTCATATGTGATTATTTAGGATTAGCAAAAAAAATTTCTACAATTCTAACTGCATGTGCAATATCTAATCTACTATGCACCACATACATCAATTTAACAATCATTGATCTATACAATGTCTGATTTACCTCGATTGACTTGTCATCCTTCAATTTGCATCCACTGACCATAGGTGCACTAACTAGTTTTGAATCTTCCATATCAAATTTATTCAATACTTCTTTGATATACTTGGATTGATTGATGTATATGCCTTGATTCTGTTGTAAAATTTAGAAGCCAAGAAAAAAATTGATCTCTCCAAACATTGACATTTCAAATTATTTTCTCATTTCATCAACAAATGATTTGCATAAGTTATCATGTCCTCCAAACATGATATCATGAACAAAAATATCAGCAATAAGAATCTTGTCATCAGTTTCACCTTTCAAATACAGGTTGTTGTTGTTGTCACTTGTTCTAATAAATCCAATACTGATAAGATAGGAGTGCATTCTTTCATACCATGCTCTTGGTGCTTGCTTTAGTCTATACAATGATTTGTACAATTTACATACCATATTCTTATGATTGGGATCAAAAAAACCTTCAGGTTGTTTAATATATACCTCTTCTTCAAGTATCCCATTCGGAAATTAAAATTTAACATCCATTTGATAAAATTTAAATCCTTTGTAAGTGACATATGAAAGAAATATTCTAACTCCTTCAAGTCTAACAGCGAGTGCAAAATTTTCACCATAATCAATACCTTCTTCTTGTGCATACTCTTTTCATACTAGTCTTTCCATATTCCTAGTGAAATCTTCATTTTCATTCAATTTGTTTCTGAATATCCATTTGGTTCCAATTATATTCTTGTCTTTTGGTCTTGGTACCAATGTCCATGTTTTATTTTTCAGTATCTGCATATCTAACAGTTTTAGGTTCAAATTCACAAAGTAAGCATGTGTTGTCTCTCAAATTACCTCATGTCATCATACCAGGTTTCTTATCTCCAATAATTTGATTCTATGGATGATGTCTCCTTACGTATTTTGCAAGTACAGGTTTAGTTATTTGTTTTTCATTATCTTCTTCACTCTGTGTATGATCATGATATTCATTGGTAATAGTTTGTTGATTCTCAGTCTATATAGACTGATGCTCTATAGCATTACCATGTTGCTCAGTAATAGTAGGTTGTTTCTTGGGTAGAGTGTTAGGCTCCTCAATGTAAACAAATCTACCATAGTCTTTCAGTTCCTTTTTACTTTCTTCACCATTCTTATCAGAAAATTCATCAACTCTCACATTTTCACTTTCAATCATGTCACAAGTAGCCTTATTCAAACATTTGTAAGCTTTTCTCTTAATAGAATATCCTAAGAATATTCATTCATCATCTTTTGCTTCAAATTCTCCATTTCTATCATCTTTCAGAATGTAACATCGACTTCAAAATATTCAGAAATAACTTACATTAGGTGTGTAACCATACCATAATTTGTAAGGTGTCTTGTTTGAATCTTTCTTTAGTTGAAATCAATTCAATGTGTATACAATAGTACTAGTAGCTTCTCTCTGGTCTATCTGTGCCACATATTTTCTAATTATTAGTGTTCTAGAAAAATCCACAATAGATCTATTTCTCCTTTCAAAAATCTCATTCTGCTAGGGTGTCCTCAGTACATAAACATGTCTTTTAATTCCATGCCCATTAAAAAAATTAGTGAGCTAATCATAAATAAATTCACCACCTATATTTGAACTCAAGAATTTTATTTCTTTACCACTTACTTTTTCCACTTTCACTTTGTACCATTTAAACATCTTAAAAGCTTCATATTTTTCCTTCAAGAACATGACAATCATCATTCTAGAGAAGTCATAAAAAAATAAGATAAATTATATGTCTCCATAATAAATCTGAGTTCTCATAGGACCATAGAAGATGGTATCAACCAACTCCAAGATAGCATCAGATGAAAAAATTTTGCTCTTAAAACTAGATTTTGACATTATTCCATTTGACAATGTTTGCACATAACATGGTTAGGTTTGGATATGCTCAGTAAACCTCTAACTCTCCTTTTCTTACTAATCTTAACCATGTTTTCTGTTAGATAACTATGAGAGGGGGGGTGAATCAGTTTAGGCCAGTTATCCTACTGTCCCAAATACTCTCAGATGTATATAAATTTTTTTTCAAACAATTTAATCAACTTGGTAAAATATCAATTGTATCTTTCTCTTCATATACTGATTACATGTAAATTAAATACTTTGTTTACAAATCAATCCAGTTATAGTAGTGTGTAAAGTAAAATAACAATTCAACATATCCAAACACATATAACACATAGATTTTTATTGTGGAAATCCTGTTAAGGGAAAAACCACCTGGTACCTGTAACCCAAAATAATTCACTCTTCTGAAGTGAGATTGATTAGGATCCAACCCTATTAAAGGTTATAAAAACACACTATGAGGTGTGACCTAGTGAGAGGATTTATCACTAAAAGTTCTCCCTTGAACAAATATTGACTATGGGGTCAACAAGAAAATGATCAAGATTCATTAAATGCCATATTAAAATATAAAGACTGTTAAGTCCCAGTCCGTTAAGAGATTTATCTATAGCAATGGTTAAACTGATATAGTAATGATCTAATTCAAATATAACTTGATTTACAAATTTTCAGATCTATGTTAAGCTCAAAAATACCTCTGATCAATAATCAATTCAATTTTTTGGCTTTATCCAACTCTGTTATGCTCCATAATTTCTTTCTCTAATGGTCGGTGTTGTCTACAGAATTGCTTGATTCTGTCTTAAACTAGTTCGATCAGGCTTGCATGAAGTCAATCCCTTCACACAAATCTCTTGCAGTAGACTCAATAATGAATCTCGTGTCTCTTTATATAGACATCATAAACCATTTTAATTCCGTCCATAAATTTTACCACTTAATATTCACTATTGGTTTTGCCTCTTCAACCTTCCTCGACAATTGTGTCAGTAACACATTTCATTCTCCTTCATCTGATCATCTCATCATCATGTAACAAACATTATCATTTACCTCAGAATCATAAAAAAATGTCCAGTTCATCATTTTAGTTGGTAGTGACAAGTTCCATTTTTTTATTTCACTCAATTAATACCATAATGTGTCAATGATAACTAGCTCGGTTAACATTGTTCTTAGTATACACTACACTGCTTGATGCATACTGAATTCTTCATTCATTCATCATTATTTCCTTCTTAAGATTTTTGTAATCATCATGATAAGTATAGTCAAAAGTAGTTGACATCAATGATAATACATTAACTGATTTAATGTCTTACATACACATTAGTAGATTAGTGATCATCAATCACTGTCTTTCAAATATCCAATCCATTGGAAAATGTTCCTTCAAGATATTTAATCAGTTGTAGTTCATCAATCTCTCCCTTTGGCATTGATGGAAACACAATATGAAATATTCTATAGAATACCATACATATATTCTACAACTTTGTATGCAAATACTATAGCTTGATAAACTCTCCTTAGCTTATACATTTAATATGTTTAATCACTACACAACATCAATACTCTCCATGCAATCTCTCCCCGCAGATTTGATCTTATCTCCCTTTGTGTACACCTTCTCTCTTCCTTTAGATAAATATTTAATTGAATCTTTTCTCCCTTTGACAACAATGCCAAAAGAATATATATAGCTCTTCAATAGCCAAAATATATTATATTTGGTGTTCAGTTCAGATCAAGTACCTTGCATGTACTAATAAGCAGTTTCAGTTTGTCTTCCATCTTTTAGTTTACAGTTTTCATAGCTTGAGGAAACCTAAAGTGTGAATGTCATTTATCAACATCATTTGATATTCTAATAAAGTGTATGTTGATACAACCTCCTAATCACCTTAGTGACCAATAGACATGGGACATACCCCTAGTCTACTCCTCAAGTACTCAAATGATTCCTTAGACAAAGGTTTAGTAAATATATCAACAAGTTGCTCTTTTGATTTTAGATATTCTGGTTTTACTTGCTTTTCTTGTACTTGTTCCCTCAAGTAGTGATACTTTATAAATATATGCTTTGTCTTTGCATGCCTCATTAGATTCTTAGAAATGTTTATTGCACTAGTGCTATGTTGGAAAGTGATGTTTTGAGAGCACTATGCATCACTTGAGGGTTATCATCTATGAAAACACTTATGTTATAGTGATCTCATGGAGTTAATATAAGTGTTGGAGACACAGTCATGAAAATGAGTTAATATAAGTGTTGGAGACACAGTCATGAAAATGACTAAGTATAGAATCAGATTTAGAGTATACTACAGTACTGTTTTGGTCAGAGAAGGTGATCAATATATTATATATTATGTCTTGCGAAAATAGAGGAAGACATTTTGGGGTATGTATAAGATTTAGTTAAGGTCTCACAAGTTTTGGTATTGATATCAGTAAGTTACAATCTTACGAAGGCATGCAAAGATAGAGGAATAGTGAAACAAGGCATATGAACAGTCATGATGATTAAGGAAAGGCTAGATGGAATGGTAACATGCTAAGTTAGATGAAGGTTGTATAATGTTGACCCTTTGGTAATATAAGATCTTTGACTCATTATTTATCATTTGTATAAGTAATTTTTTATGTTTTATATTGTATTTGAGAGCTGACTAGATGGCAAAATTGATAGAAGTATAAAGTGTTTTATGGAAGTGATAAGTGTGATAGATGTGATGATGTGATGGATGTGAATTTGGGATCTTAGAGATGATTGATAGAATATGTGAGATTATTGATTGATATAGGCTAGTGTGAAACATAATTGGAACTATCAAAGCATAGAAGATGCTTGTATTATTCATTACTGAAGAACACTTTTGTAAAACAAAATTGACTGTAAGAGTTGTAAGCTCACCACACCTTTAATAGAGTTTTTTATATACCCCTAACATGGTTTCTATTCCTCTAACAAGGAAATGTACTATGTAATACTTAGCTCCTAACAGGGCTAGATATCCTAACAAGGACTCTATATTTTAGTGCATAGTTCTGGGTACCATCCCCACCAGGGTGTTCCCTTGCCCAGGGTTTCCTAAAAAAAAATAATGGTGTTATGAGTTATGTGTTATGTTTTTATGTTCTTTTCATTTCAGCATTCATATGGTTTATTTGCAATTGTTTAAGTTAAAATTCTTTAATAGGAACTCACTCCCTTCTCAGTATTACTTAATCCTAACACTTGGTATCAGAGCTATTAGCCCTTGGAGAGAAAGTCTAAAAACTTAAGGAAGATCAGAATGGATTCAAAAAGTTTACAAGAGAACTTTGAAGAACCACTTGAAGACCTAGAGAAAGAAAAAGATAAGAATGGAGAATTGAAATTCAAGTTAAGAAGAGTAGAAGGTTTCATCGAGAAACTAAAAGATCAGCTTGAACTTTTAAAAAGTTACAGACAAGACCTTATGGATAAGATCAAAGTGTTGGAGATTTTCTAGCATGCCAATACTGACTGTATGTTTGTCATTGATGACAACATATGGAAAGTAGCATGTGTGGAAGTCTTATGTAATAAGTTTTTAGTATATGTAGTATGGACATGATATCAGCATGATATCATGGGTGTGGAGGTTAACTGTTAGTACAGATAGTTATATAGCAGCTTGCGTCAGTAGCGTTCTTGACAGAGTAACAAGTAGTGTTCTGTGTATGGTGTTCGTACAGTTATCATGGAGACTTGCACGCTTGGATATATGTTGAAGAAATGTTAGTGATTTTTTAGTCATGGATGCATAGTCTGATATTCAGTAGAAGTAAAGTTATGCAGTCGCTATTCACTAGTAGCAATTTCTTGTGTTTATTCAGAAGAGCCAATAGTGATTTTATTGGTTCTAGAGTTGCACCTATATTTTGGGTATGCACCCCTAGATTTAAGCTTAGAGAAGAGTTATTGATGTTCTGTTCAGAGCGCATGAAGTAATTCATCTTGAGGAGAAAGATACAAGTGTTTTAGTAGAGTTGACAGTGTGTAGCGCGTGTCTACAATTATCTTATTAGACAGGTCCCAGATTTTGTTGCGTGCATAGTAGAGCTGACATAATGTTTAGTGGATTTTTTATGGTTTCTCTAATATGGTTTCAAGGTGGTTCTAATAGGCCAACTTGATTATATAATTTAGAGGAAAGATATTTATAGGCAGTCATTTGTGATTGCTTGAGTGTGGTTCATGGTTGATTAAGTAGAGTAGAATAGAGTGTGTGAAGTGTTGAGCCATCAGAAGAATGTCCATGTGACCAAGTAAAGTATTTGTGCTATACATTGGAACTAATCTAGATAGCAGGTCAAATCGCAGCTGACCAAGATCTAGCTATAGTGTGTATCTATTATTCAGAAGGTTGTAGCCTTCACCCCTTTGAGCAGTGAGCTCTCGAATAGTGCATCCTCTCCCCTAACAAAGACAATTGTAAAAGAGTCCTAACCTAGTCTAACCCTTGACTAGGTCTACTATACTAAATATATTGTAAAGTAACTCCTAACAGGGTTAAGGATCTTCTAACAAGGATCATAATACACTAGTGTAGAATATTAGTGGGTGTCAATTCCCACCAGAGTTTTTACCTATTTGGGTTTCCCCGTAACCAAAATATTGTGTTGTGTTCAAGTGTTCTTTCATTGTGTTTATGCTTTATGTTTAAGTATAGTTAATTGGATAAAGAATTGAAACTTGTAGATAACTGATTCACCCCCCCCCCCCTCTCAGTTATCTTTTGGGACTATTCCTAACAATTGGTATCAGAGCCAAGTGCATCAGAGAGAAATTCTAAAAGCTTGAGGTTGATCAGATGGCATACTTCAGGAAAGAAAGTCCTAGTTTTGATGGAGAGAATTATCTTGATTGGAAGAACAAGATGGTGACCCATTTGCAGTGCATTGCTTTTAAAGTTTTTGATGTAACTATCAAAGAAGTCAAGATTCCTACCTTAGAAGACCTTGCAAAGGATGATGCTACTGATAGGAAAAAGGAATTGTTTCATCAGAATGCTATTGCTAAAGAAGCTCTTATCAGTGCCCTATCTGATGGTGAGTTTTTAGAAATAAAAAAGGTAGATACAACCCACAACATATGGAAGCACCTAGAAGACATATTTGAAGGAGACAAACAAGAAAAGGATGCACATAGAAAGACATGGAAGAAAAGATACAATGCATTAGAGATGCTGCCTGAAGAAAATATCAGAGCTTACGATAAAAGGATCAAAGAAGCAATTGCTGGAATCAGAAACAATGGTGGAGAGATCTCAGAAGAGGACATTATGGAAAATTTAATGACTACTCTCACTCCTGAATATGAAATCATGATCAACATCCTTGATGAGACAATGAAACTTACATCAAATTTCAAGAGTGAGACCTTGATCAGAAAAATATTAGCTTTTGAGATTTCAAGATTAAAGACAAAACCAAAGAGTGAGACAACCTTCAAAGCAATAGTTCAAGGTAAGAAATCTGCAATCACTTCTAGTAATTTTGATGATGATGATGAAGAGAAAACACTAGATGATTTCATTGCTATGATTTACAAAGAGAAAAGAAAGGAAAAGGAAAATATGAAGGTCAATTACCATTAAAGTGCTTTTCATGTAATAAGATCGGTCACTTTGCATCTAAGTGTCCTACTAGAGCTAGAAAGTTCAAAAAGGATTACAAGCCTAAGTACTCTAAGGAATGCTACTATGTTGGAGATGGAGTTTCAGATGATGAATCAAGTGAATAATAAATTGGATTCATTTCTATTATAGAAAAAATGAATAATAAAATAGTTCATGAAGATAAGAAAGAGAATCAAGAGCTAGCATTGATTTCACAAGCTGATATAAGGACATACTAGATTATAGATAGTGGTTGTTCACATCACATGACAGGTGATAAAGATAGATTTTATCATCTGGAAAAATACAATGGTGGCATGGTTAGATTTGGAGATAAGACTCCTAAACCCATAGTTGGTAGAGGAGCCATCAACTTGGATGGAAATAATAGTACTAATGATGTTCTCTATGTAGATAGTTTGAAACACAACCTTCTTAGTGTTGGATAGTTACATGGAAAAAGGTTATCAGTTGGAGTTCAAAGATGACAAATGCATCATTAACAACAAGGATAGTGTTATTATTGCATTAGGCTCAAAGACAAGAGGTAATGTTTTCCAACTCAATTCAGAAGCAAGTTGTTTTGTTGCTAAAGTTGATGACAATTGGTTATGGCATAAAAGACTTTTTCATATCAATTTTGATAACATAGTAAAGATAAGAAATGTAAAGGCAGTAAGAGATCTACCTAGCATAGAAAATCTAGTTGACACTATATGTAGGGAATGTATGATGGGGAAGCATGTGAGAAATTCATTTAGGAGAAAGAAAAATTCAGCAAAGAACAAGTTGGATCTGATTCATACAGACCTATGTGGTCCAACTCAAAAAAGATCATACTATGGTGAAAGGTATTTCATTTTTTTTGTTGATGATTATAATAGGATGATGTGGGTTGTGTTCTTGATAGATAAGTCAGAATCATTTGAGAAGTTCAAAATATTGAAAGGTAAGGTTGAGAATCAATCTGTACTAGAGATAAAATGTTTGAGACCAAATAGAGGAGGAGAATTCACCTTTGATAGATTCTATGAGTACTGTGAAGAACATGGCATAAAGAGACATTTAAGTGCACCTAGAACCCCTTAGCAAAATGGAATTGTAGAAAGAAGGAAGAGGATGATCCTTCACACAATGTGCACCATTATGATAGAAGGAAAAGTTGCACACACCTATTGGAGAGATGTGGTCAATATAGTAGTCTACACCATCAACAGAATTCAATTAAGGCCTGGCGTTGACAAAACACCATATGAGCTATGGTTTGGTAATGTTCCCTTAGTAAAATACTTCACAATATTTGGAAGAAAGTGCTACATCAAGAGGGATGAAGCAGTAGGAAAGTTTGATGCAAGAAGTGATGAAGTTATTTTTCTTGGTTACTCTACTAAAAGTAAAGCTTATAGATGTTTCAATTTAAAATTAAAAAAGATAATTGAAAGTGCTCATGTTAAGATTGATGAAAAGTTTATGGTTCAAGAAAGATATCATGATTACTCACCCATGATTGAACAAGAACTGATGCAGAGCAGAATCCACAATGATTAAATTCTGCATATATTTCATTATCCCACTAACCTTCCTACACAACTATCGTTATTAGAGATTCACAATCTCTTCACTGTTCTAATAACCAATCAACATAGTTTCATGATTATTATTCTTCCACATAAAATAACTCACCAACAGTATTCCCTTAGCCACCTTCGATCTCTTATTTCACAATGTAGATCTTTAATCCATGATGACAGTCATAAGTCTTGTAGTTTCTTTATGCATCATGAGCATAATCTAATCCCACAGGGACTGTTGAAACACTGATTGTAAGATATAAAGATCCTCGACTACACTTATTAGGAATGATAGCTAGTATCCTTTGAATCACACTTTTCTTGGCAATATTTGATGACTGGGTTACATATCATAACTGAATCCACCACATTTCTTTATCTTAAAAAACTTAGTCGCATACGAGACTCCTTGAACATAGGTCTCTTTCAACATAGCTATACATGCCATGTGTCTTACCCTTGGGCCATGGGTGAAATGTATCTCCACATGAAATACTCTGTTACATCAAGTATTCTGGGCACCCACATCTAAACACTACTCGTGGGTCATCCATTGATGACTGTCAAAACATCATTGTAAATACAACCACCTTTCGGTTCAAGTTCATCACAACTATCGCCACAATCCTCCACTCCCAAATACCAAATACCGAACATAAGGATTACTGATGACACTTAAATCTTTCCTCATGATAAATATAGTGCTCATTGTTCCATCTGATGATCACGCTACCCTGCATACACATTAATACTCCATTCTTCATTCATTTAGCCTACCGAACCATTATGTATTTCTTTCACCTCGCGCAGGATTTGTACAAAACATGAATTGATATGTTTTCTCATTCATTCATCCTATAATTGTTTTTGATTATCGCAAACCTGATTTCATTAAACTAATGAACTCCTTTGAAAATTGATACCATGCATATACTTACATAAATCAAAACAAGAATCTATGAAATCAGATTGCCAAAAGGAAGATTTCAAACATGACTTGATTTGGTAACATGTTTTGATCCATCTTTTATTGAATTAATCAATGAGGAATTAAAAAAAGAGAAACAACACATGGAAACATGAAGAATGAAAGATATAAATAGGTAATACAATTCTTCCTTTCATTATTCTACTCCTGTTGCATCGTTTCTTTCCCCTTCACCGATTCTCCAAATCCTATCCTCCTCCATCTCTGCTATGATTACATCTTTCTCTTCTATAAAAAGAGATTCTTGGATAGTTACATTCTTCATGTGTTAGTTACAGAATGACCACATGGCACCTTATTACTAATTTTATCCTTCCTAAAATTGACACTATAAATTACTAACTCTAACTGACTCAAAATGACTGATTTCTAAGATCGGTTGCATTTACAATAAACTAGTAAATTATCGTGCAGTTGATGTTGTCAACTTCATGATTATACTAACCTAGTGTTTATCATGTCTTATGATATTTGGACTACTAGGATTTAACCTTAATTGAGTCTCACACTCATTTAATTACATCAAATGGCTTACTAAGCTGTATAACAATAAAATATAACCATGTATATTCTAGGATCTTCAAAATATTTCCACCCTTGTGATGCACCTGCATCATACTCTCAGGGACACAAGAATTCAAATCCCATTGAATTGTCATGATCTTCTTTTGAGTCTTCCAATTGCATATAGGCAATGTTGTTATCATAAGAATGACTGAATTGATGCTGCTCCAGACAACATGCTGGTCCCAATTTCCATGGTGAATGCCCTTGTCAGTATGTGTAGTGGTACTGCCATCGAATCCAAGAAAAATACCTGTATAAAGATTCTAATCAATAATCTTGTACTCTCCTTGTTTTTATATCTCTAGTGTATCATAGTGATCAACAAATACTGCATCTATTATGCCAACAGTCTTCTCCTTAGCATCTGATCTTTGCACTACATCTTTTCCTTCTTGATCATTTTTATCAACATTCCCATCATCCGGGCAAAGAATATTTTCTTCAACCATACCTGTCATCAACTCTCCTTCATCCACAAGAACCTTTTCCTCACAAGGTTCAACAACAACTTCTTGTTGTTCACTCTCACTCTCTACACTAGCATTCATCTGCTGCTCATGCCCTTCTAATGGAATGTGTACCACTTCTTGATCCTTGTCTTCATTAGTAACTTTATCTTCATCTGCTGCTTGCTCTAAGAGCAATGCTATCGTCTCCCACTTTGCATTACTCTTATCCAACTCTTCTTTAAGATTCTTTAACCTTTCTTCTTCTTGCTTCCTGGATTCTTCTTCCTTCTTCTTTCTTTCTCTTTCATCTCTCTCTTTCTTATCACCATATAGGTACTCCTTAAATGCCTTAACAATTTCTCTTTCACTCCTCATCAAAGCCATCTCTTCTCACCAATATAGGATTAATTAGATCTCCATCCACCACTTTGGAACACTCAAGGAGGATATTTCAAGTCCAAGCATCAACAAAGGGCTTTCAATCCTCCAAATCCTAGATGTTTCACTTGCTTTGATACCACTTGATGCAGAGGGAATCTTTCAACGATTCAATTCTGCATATATTTCATTATCCCACTAAACTTCCTACACAACTATCATTATTAGAGATTCACAATCTCTTCACTGTTCTAATAACCAATCAACACAGTTTCATGATTACTATTCTACCACATAAAATAACTCACCAACAGTATGCCCTTAGCCACCTTCGATCTCTTATTTTGCAATGTAGATCTTTAATCCGCGATGACAGTCATAAGTCTTGCAGTTTCTTTATGCATTGTGAGCATAATCTAATCCCACAGGGACTGTTGAAACATTGATTGTAAGATATAAAGATCCTCAACTACACTTCTTAGGAATGATAGCCAGTATCCTTTGAATCACACTTTTCTTGGCAATATTTGATGAATGGGTTACATACCATAACTGAATCCACCACGTTTCTTTATCTTCAAAAATTGAGTCACATATGGGACTCCTTGAACACAGGTCTCTTTCAACATAGCTATACATGCCATGTGTCTTACCCTTGGGCCATGGGTGAAATGTATCTCCACACAAAATACTTTGTTACATCAAGTATTCTGCGCACCCACATCTAAACACTATTCGCAGGTCATCCATCGATGACTGTCAAAACATCATTGTGAACACAACCACCTTTCGGTTCAAGTTCATCATGACTGTCGCCACATTCCTCCACTCCCAAATACTGAATACCGAACATAAGGATTACTGATGACACTTAAATCTTTCCTCATGATAAATATAGTGCTCACTGTTCCATCTGATGATCATGATACCCTGCATACACATTAATACTCCATTCTTCATTTTTTTAGCCTACCGAACCATTATGTATTTCTTTCACCTTGCGCGGGATTCATACACAATGTGAATTGATATGTTTTCTCGTTCATTCATTCTGCAATTGTTTTTGACTGTTGCAAACCTAATTTCATTAAACTAATGGACTCCTTTGAAAATCGATACCATGCATATACTTACATAAATCAAAACAAGAATCTATGAAATTAGATTGCCAAAAGGAAGATTTCAAACATGACTTGATTTGGTAACGTGTTTTGATCCATCTTTTATTGAATTAATCAATCAGGAATTAAAAATAGAGAAACAACACATAGAAATATGAAGAATCAAAGATATAAATAGGTAATACAATTCTTCCTTTCATTATTCTACTCCTATTGCATCGTTTCTTTCCCCTTCACTGATTCTCCAAATCCTATCCTCCTCCATCTCTGCTGCAATTACATCTTTCTCTTCTATAAAAAGAGATTCTTGGATAGTTACATTCTTCATGTGTCGGTTACAGAATGACCACATGGCACCTAATTACTAATTTTATCCTTCCTAAAACTGACACTATAACTTACGAACTCTAATTGACTCAAAATGACCGATTTGTAAGATCAGTTGCATTTACAATAAACTAGTAAATTATCATGGAGTTGACGTTGTCAACTTCATGATTATACTAACCTAGTGTTTATCATGTCTTATGATATTTGGACTACTAGGATTTAACCTTAATTGAGTCTCACACTCATTTAATTACATCAAATGGCTTACCAAGCCATATAACAATAAAATATAACCATGTATATTCTAGGATCTTCAAAATATTTCCATCCTTGTGATGCACCTGCATCAAGAACCCAGACCCTCCACTAGTGAGATAGTTATTGAGGAAATGTTTGACAATATTGATGTGTTATTCAATGACCCCGAGATAAGTGAAGAAGGTAATCCTAAGGCTGATGAGTCAGCATCACCTAAAGTTCCAAAGTTAACATCTAGAAATCATTCCAAGAAAGAAATCATTGGAGATTAGAGTGGCAAAGTCTTGACAAGATCACAAGCAAATAACTCTAATAGCAGTGAATTGGTATGTTTACTATCTCAGATTGAACCCTTAACTGTTGAAGATGCATGTAATGATTTAGATTGGCATGATGCTAGGAAAGAAGAACTTGATCAGATTATTAAAAATGACACTTGGGAACTAGTCCCAAGACCTAGTGATAAGAATGTGATTGGAACAAAGTGGATATTGAGAAACAAGATGAATGAAGATGGTAAAATAGTAAGAAATAAAGAAAGGTTAGTATGTAAGGGATATGTACAAAGAGAAGGCATTGATTATTTAGACACATTTTCACCTATGAGTAGATTAGAACCTATTACATTGTTTCTAGCTTATGCTACAGTCAAAAACTTCAAAGTATATCAAATGGATGTCAAGTCAGCATTCCTGAATGGAGATTTGAAAGAAGTATATATTGAGTAGCTAGAAGGATTCACCTTATCAGATAGACCTGATATGGTATGTCGATTGAAGAAGGCCCTGTATGGACTTAAGCAAGCCCCTATAGCATGGTATGAGAGACTAGATAGATATCTAACAAAGATTGAGTTCAAGAAAGGAGCAACAAATTGTAATCTATTCATTAGAGAGACATATGAAGGTCTACTACTTGTAGCTATATTTGTTGATGACATTATCTTTGGAGGTCATGAAAAACTAAGTGCAGAATGAGTTTGAGATGAGTATGATTGGTCCTATCAAATACTTTTTAGGACTAAATGTGCAGCACACAAAAAAAGGAATTTTTATTAATTAGTCCAAGTATGTGAAAGAGATATTGAAGAAATTCAAAATGGATGATTGCAAGCCAGTAGGAACCCCTATGATCACTGGATGCAAGCTTACAAAAGAAGATGACTCACCAATAGTAGATATAACATTGTATAAGTCTATGATTGGTAAACTCATATATCTTACTCAGACTAGACATGATATTTCCAATGCAATTGGCATAGTTGGAAGATTTGTAGTAGAACCTAAGAAAAGTCACCTCATGGAAGTAAAGAGAATATTCAAATACTTATAGGGCACTATAGATTATGGTCTATGGTATCCTAATTCAGAAAGTGTTGAGCTTCATGTGTACACTCATGTAGATTGGGCAGGATGTGTTGATGACAGAAAGAGTACATCAGGTGGAGCAGTGTTTCTTGGTGATAGACTTGTCACTTGGACAAGAAAGAAACAAAATTGTATATCTCAGTCACTAGCAGAAGCGGAGTATGTTGCAACAACCTTGAATTATTCTAAAATTATTTAGATCAAGCATATGATAAAGGATTTTGGAATTCAGATTGATTATCCTATTTTTATTCACTGTGATAACACTAGCACTATTAATATGTCGAAGAACCCTATGATGCATGCAAAGACAAAGCACTTTAAGATCAAGTATCACTTCCTAAGAGAGAAAGTGGTAGAGAAAGAATTCAAGCTAGACTATGTGAGTACTAAAGATCAGTTGGAAGATATATTCATAAATCCCTTGCCTAAGCATACTTTTGAGTATCTCAGGGAGAAGTTGGGAGTAATTCCCTTCCTTGATTCTACTTAGAAGAAAGAATGAAAGGCATCAGTCCTTAGCGACTGATGGAAGGTTGACTACTCTACCTCTAGAGTAGTATTGGTACTTAAAATGAATGGTACCCTTTTCCATTGATGTTAAAGGGGGATTAATATACAGAGTCATGAAAAACATGAGTAATATACTAAGGGGGAGTAGTATTCAGTTATGACAGCAATTCAGTTGAGGAAATGGAGAATATTGCAGCAGATGGAGGATTCATCTTTGGGGGAGTTTTGAAGAGGAAATGGAGAATGTTATAAAATAAATGTTCAGTTGGGTTGATGGTGGTTTTTCATTCCACATGTTGACATCAATGCCGAAGGGGGAGATTGTTGGAGATTTTCCAGTAGGCCAATACTGATTGTATGTTTTTCATTGATGACAACATATGGAAAGTAGCATGCGTGGAATTATTATGTAGTAAAATTTTATTATATGTAGCATGGACATGATATTAGCATGATATCATGGGCACAGAGGTCAACTGTTAGTACAGATAGTTATATAGCAGCTTGTGTCAGCAGTGTTCCTGATAAAGTAACAGGCATTGTTCTATGTATGGTTGTTCATACAGTTATCATGGAGCCTTACGCACTTGGATATATGTTGAAGACATGTTAGTGATGTTTTATTCATGGACTCATAGTTTGATATTTAGTAGAAGTAAAGTTATGTAGTCACTACTCACTAGTAGCAGTTGCCTATGTTTATTCAGAAGAGCCGACAGAGATTTCATTGCTTCTAGATTTGCACCTATCTTTTGGGTATGTGCCCTTGGATTTAAGCTTAGAGAAGAGTTATTGATGTTCAATTAAGAGCACATGAAGTAATTCATCTTGAGGAGAAAGATATAGGTTTTTTGGTAGAGCCAATAGTGTGTAGCGTGTGTCTACAATTATCTTATTGGACATGTTCCAGATTGTGTTGAGTGCATAGTAGAGCTGACAAAATGTTTAGTGGATTTTGTTATGCTTTCTCTAATATGGTTTCAAGGTGGTTCTAATAGGTGGACTTGATTATATCATTTAGAGGAAATATATTTATAGGCAGTCATTTGTGATTTCTTGAGTGTGGTTCATGGTTGATTAAGCAGAGAAGAGCAGAGTGTGTGAAGTGTTGAGTCATCAGAAGAAGGTATATGTGACCTAGTAAAGTATTTGTGCTATACATTGGAATTGATCTAGACAGCAAGTCAAAGCACAACTCACCAAGATCTAGATATAGTGTGTATATTTTATTCAGAAGGTTGTAGCCTTTGCCCCTTTGAGCAGTGAGCTCTCGGATAATGCATCCTCTCCCCTAATAGGGACAATTGTAAAAGAGTCCTAACAGGGTCCGACCCTTGACCAGGTCTACTGTACTAAATATATTGTAAAGCAACTCCTAATAGGGTTAAGGATCTTCTAACAACGATCATAATACACTACTACAGAATATTAGTGGGTGTCAATTCCCACCGGGTTTTTACCTATTTGGGTTTCCCCATAAGCAAAATATTGTGTTTTGTTCAAGTGTTCTTTCATTATGTTTATGCTTTATGTTTAAGTATACTTAATTGGATAAAGAATTGAAACTTGTAGATAACTAATTCACCCCCCCCCCCCCTCAGTTATCTCTTGGGACTATTCCTAACATAAAGAGGATTCAAACACTGATACATCAGATCAAGTAAAGAAGCTGGAGCAAGAAAAAGAACAAATTAATCTTTTGATGACTAAAGAGATTCAATATGAAAAGAATGCAAGATACATAGTTGAAGAGACTCTAAAAGAAGAAAATATGCAGATACAAAAGATGAAGATTGAACTTGATCACTAAAAGGATAAATTTTAGGAATTGGAGAAGTACAATCAAATCATTATAGGTGAACTCACTCAAGCCAAATTACACATTGAGAAGTTACACACGAGAAGTGATAAAATTGATGGACAAAGAGAGAGATAGAAACTTAAATGAGGCATGACTCAAATTCAGTACAATGAAGGAGAATGTTCTAAGACTCATGAATAATTTGTAAGATTTGATGAAAAACAAATATATTAAGCCCAATAAACCTACATGCAAAAACCTATCACAAGGAAGAAATCTATAGGAAACAAACAAGGGTTTTTCTCTGACAATTTGAAAGTTTATTATTATCATCCAAAATAATAATGAAAATAAACATGGATCAATCCTTATAGAAGGAGATAAAAAATACCTAATGGGAAACCCTAATAGGTAAATAGACATTTAATAATTAGATTTAATTATTAAATGATTAATGCAAGTGCATAAAGGGAAATCTTAAAATGTAGTAAAGTTAATTTAATCAATGTAATTAAATTAATTCTTTACTCTAACACCCCCCCTTAAGATGAGAAATAATGCAACTACAAAAAATGCAATAAAGAAGCAAAGGAACTACAATGCTAAATGTAAATTTGTGTCCCAGCAACATGGCCTAATGAGGTACCCAATGACAACCAAATCTCTATGAAACAAAGAAATAGAGAAAACCACACGGGAAAAACCCTCCTCCAAAAAGAGATAGAAAGATGTGGAAAATGGAAAAAAGAAAGGAAGGTAGGCCTCAATGAGACCCCCCAAGGACAAATTCCTTCACCCCAAGCATAGAACATAGCTAAAGATATCACGGGGATACAAAAGGCTTAGTGAAGACATCGACAACATGCTCCAAAGTGGGAACATACTCCAAGTTGGGAGAACCATCTAGAATCAGATGCCTGAGGAAATAGATATGGATCTCAATGTGCTTGGTCTGCTAATGCTCAACTGGGTTGTGAGAAATATGAATGGCACTCTGATTGTCACACCAAAGAAGAGTGGGACTATTAGGAGGAAACCCAAACTCTATCATTAATTGTCAAAGCCATAAAACCTCCTAACTAGCTAGCACAGCTGCTTGATACTCCACCTCTATAGATGATAATGAAACAATAGTCTTCTTCTTGTAAGACCATGTGATTGGACTAGAACCAAGAAAAAAAACAAAGCCAAAATTAGACTTTCGACCATCTATATCACCACCTCAATCAACATACGTGAAACCAACAATGTGAGGATCTCCTGAAGTATAGCGAATTCCCTATGATGTAGTGCCCTGAATGTATCTCAAAATACATTTTGTAGCTTGCTAATGAATCTCATGAGAATCATGGGAGAATCAAGAGACAATACCAACCGCAAAGGAAATGCCAGGATGAGTGTGTGTTAGGTACAAAAAACTACCCACAAGTTGCCTATAAGGTGGAGTCCACTGAAGGAGTAGAGAAAGTGGTAGAAAAAAGAACACTTGATTGAAAAGTTGTGGGATTAGGCTTGCAATCAAGCATGCTAAATCTATGAAGCACATCAAGAGCATACTTCTTCTAGTGTATGGAAATCCCATACGAAGACTGAATAACCTATAGGCCCAAAAAGTAGTGCATAATTCCAAGATCTATCATCTCAAACTTCTTGATCAATGCTCTTTGAACACTCTGAATCATAGAGAATGAGCTACCTCTAATGATGAGATCATTAACATATAACACAAGTATCACAAGATCAGCCCCATGATGCTAAATGTACACTATAGGATGAGAATGACAATGGGTGAAGTGTGAGGCTAGCAAGAAAGAGTCCATCTTCTCATACCAAGCTCGAGGGGCTTTTTTGAGACCATATAATGACCTTCAAAGTCTACACATAAGAGAATGGTCTTGCAAAAAATCCTAAGGCTGTTTTGGATATAGATCTCTTCATGTAGATCTCCATGCAATAACACAATCTTCCCATCCATCTGATACACTATCCAACCCTGTGAAGCTGTAAGAGAAAGTACAAGGTGAATATAATTCATCTTGGCAATAGGATAAAAGGTCTCAAAGTAATAAATACCCTCCACCTATGAAAATCCATTTGCAACAAAGACATGCCTTATACCAATCAATAGAACCATCTATAGCATACTTGGTATGGTACACCCACTTGCACTTAACTAGCTTTCTTCCTTTCAGAAGAGTACAAAGATCCCAAGTGTGATTCTTCATCAAAGAAGAGTACTCCTCATCCATAGCCCTATCCCACTTGGGATGTCCTTTCACCTCTAGAAACTTATGAGGATCATCTGAAACAACATGACTCAAAAGACCAATACCGGGTCAGTAAGCATGAGGACGACGGGTATCTGAAGGATCTCCTGCCAAATAACTGACAACACTAATAGTATGCTGAGCCCACTTGGGCACTCATGGAATAGCTGGTGGAGGAGGAGAAGGTTGATCATCATCTAAATCATCCTCAGAGGATATAGAATCCTAGAGAGGAGAATAGGAAGTACTAGGCAATGAGGGAGAAGTTGGTGATGGAGGCTCCATCTCAAGATAGTGCTCATCAAACTGGGCATCTTGCCAAAACAAGACCTCTCTAGAATCAAGATCAAACAACCTATATGCCTTCATATCCTCATAGTAGAAAACAAATATCAGTGGTCAACTCTTCCTCTCCATGACTTTCCTTTGAGAATCTGGAATAAATTCCCAAGCCTCACTACCAAACACTTGAAATGTAGAAACATCAGGCTTGACATGGGACCAAGCCTCCTTAGGAGTCAAATATCATAATGCCTTATGAGGCATCTGATTTTGAATGTAGTTAGCACAATTCACTTCCTCTACCAAAAAGGAATGCTACATATCTTGAGACTGTATCATACAATTGGCCATCTCCCACATTGTTTTGTTCTTTCTATCAAAAATGCTATTCTATTGAGGGGTATGGGGAACTATTAGCTGATGCAATATACCTTTCTCAGTACATAAATCATGAAAAGATTGATTCACATATTCCCCCACATTTTTAGTATGTATCTGCCTGACAGAAAGACAAGACTTCTTCTCCAAACATGTCTTAAAGACTCCAAATGAATCAAAGACATCAAACTTGTACTTTAAGAAGTATACCCATGTGCATTTGGAGAAGTCATCAGTAAAGGTGAGAACATAATGAGCACCAGAAAAAGGAGTGGAAATGACATGAGATCACTATGTATCAACTCCAATGGTTCCTTAGCACGTGAGGATCTACCTGTTAGAAAGGGATCTCTATGATGTTTTCCAACTGCACAACCTCGAAAAACACCATCAGTGCAAGAGATATGAGGAATCCCAATTAATAACTCATGTGTAGTCATCTATTGTAGCTATATGTAGTTGACATGGCCAAAATGCTCATGCCAAAGCTTTCTCACTATGTCTTCATGAGAAACAAGAGAAACACCTATATAATTAGAGCTCTCAAAGCCATCAAACCTGTATAAGTGAGACTCGGAATCAACACTCCCAGTAGAAAAAACCAAATCAAGATCATCCAGGTCTCTAATAACTACATCATGTAGTGAGAACTCAACTATCTTACCAAAACCATAATGACAAATCTGATAGACAGACAGGAGGTTCATAGAAATGGCAGGAACCAAAAGAACATCCTGTAGAGAGCCACCATCTAATGAAATATAAATTTTTGTTGTCACTTGTTCTAAAAAATACAATACCTATAATATAGGATTTCAGTTTTTCATATGATGCTCTTGGTGCTTGTTTAAGTCCATATAATGCTTTGTGCAACTTACATACCATATTTTTCTCATTAGGATAAAAAAGACCTTTAGGTTGTTCAATATATACCTCTTCTTCAAGTATCTCATTCATAAATGCAGATTTAACATCCATCTGATAAACTTTAAATCCTTTGTAAGAATCACATGCAAGCAATATTCTAAGTCCTTCAAGTCTAGCAATGGGTGCAAAGGTCTCACCATAGTCAATACCTTCTTCTTGTGCATACCCTTTGCATACTAGTCTTGCCTTATTCCTAGTGACATCTCTATTTTCATTCAATTTATTTTTGAATATCCATTTGGTTCTAATCACATTCTTTTCATTCAGTCTCAGTACCAGGGTGAACACACAATAGTGGGTTACACTTTTTTGCTTGAACAGATACTAAACTCTACATTTTCAAAAAAACTTTCAGATTTGGATGCATATTGATGTTAAATCGTTTGAAATAACAAGATAGTGTAAATTAGAGTCTTTTAGGATTTTTTTGTCTAGATTCTAAATATATTTTTTATTTTTATTTTTGAATTGATTTGAATGGTTTTTTCTTTCTCCCACAAAAACTAATATGTTGTTGAAAATGCCATTTTCAAAGAGTTACATTGTTTTCATATAGCATAGTTTTTTTTTCTAAAATAGATATCAATGTCCTTCTTTCAAATTTAGTTTTGTAACATTCATACAGAGGGCATGCAATTGGTTTGACAACATTATCATGATTATTGCATATTCTATTAACGTTTGAGGTTTACTAAACTGTAATTTTGGAATACCTTGACTACATAGCTTATAACTTCATGTCTATTTGTCCAATTTCATTTTTTTTAATAGAAAGATAACTTCAATACCTAGGGCATAGATTTTTTTTTAAATTTTTTTTCTCTCATTCACCATTTTTCCATAAGCATCAAACATAGAGATAGACATATGGTGAAATATCTATGTTTAGTAAAACTAAAAATACAAAGTCATAATAAACTTAATATATATTAAAATTATAATGATTGGAAAGATTTTTCTCAGTATTACCTTATTACATAGATAGGTTTGTCAAATGGATTCATTTGATCTTCCAAAAGATAAAGTCGAAGTGATTTTTTGTCATCATTTCAATAGGTGTAAAGGAGACTCCATTGTAGGTATGAATGAGGAGTATAGATGTTATATCAATCTTTTTTTTTTTAATCTAAGAGGCTTTCAGACAACCATTTGTAATTATTTCCTTCAAATAGAACATCTAAAGGCTTAAATCATCATATTTTATTAAAAATGTGTTTTTTCAACAAAAATCAGCATGTCTAAAAAAGTGTAACCCACTATTGTGGGGTCACCCAATAATGTCCATGTTTTGGTTTTCAATATCTGCTCAATTTATTCATTCATGGCCTTAATCCATTCATCACTTTCAAGTGCATCCCTAGCACTTTTAGGTTCAAATTCACAAACTAAACATGTGTTTTCACTCAACTTACTTTGGGTCACTATGCCAACTTTCTTATCTCTAATAATTTGATTATGTGGATGATGTCTCAATACATATTTTGAAAGTACATGTTGAACTCTTTGTTCTTCAATCTATTCTTCACTTGGTGTATGAACATGCTCTTCATTGGTAATAGTTTGATGATTCTCTATTTGTATAGACTGAGGCATGGTAGCATTATCATGTTGCTCAATAACAATAGGCTATAGCTCAGGTAGAGTGTTAGGTTTCTCAATGTACACAAATCTACCATATTCTTCTAGTTCCTTTTTACTTTCTTCATCATTCTTTTCAGCAAATTCATCAACTCTCACATTTGCAATTTCAATCATTTTGTTAGTAGCCTTATTCAAATATTTATAATATTTGATCTTCGTAGAGTATCCTAAAAATATTTTTTCATCACCTTTTGAATCAAATTTCCCATTTCTATCATCTTTCAAAATGTAACATATACTTCCAAATATTCTGAAATAACATGTACATTAGGTGTGTACCCATAACATAACTCATAAGGGATTTTGTTTGAATCTTTCTTTAGTTGAACTCAGTTCAATGTGTATACAACAATAGTAAAAGATTCTCTCTAGTGTACTTGCACTACATCTTTTTTAATCATTAATGTTCTAGCACAATCCACAATAGATCCATTTCTCCTTTCGACAATCCCATTGTGCTAGGGTGTGCTCGGTACAAAAACCTATCTTTTAATTCCATGCTCATTACAAAATTTTAGTGAAGTCATCATATATAAATTCACCACCACTATCTGATCTCAAGCATTTTAGTTCTTTTCCACTTTCTTTTTCCACTTTTTCTTTTTACCATTTAAACATCTTAAAAGCTTTAGTTTTTTCTTTCAAGAACATGACAATCATCATTCTAGAGAAGTCTTCAACAAATAAGATAAAATATTTGTCTCCATAATAACTTTGAGTTCTCATAGGACCACACAAGTCAGTATGAACCAACTCCAAGATAACATTCGATGAAATTTTTTTGGTCTTAAGCTATATTTTTACATCTTTGCCATTTGACATTGTTTGCACATAACATGGTCATGTTTAGATATGGTCAGTAAAACCCTACCTCTTCTTTTCTTACTAAGCTTAACCATGTTGTGAAAATTCACATGACATAACCTTTTGTGCCATAACCAAAGATCTTCATTTCTAGCCAACAAACAAGAAGTTTTTGCATTGTCATGATAAAATAGATTACCTTTTGATTGTTCACTATGATGCAAGAGCATCTCAGGTCCTTGGAGTTTGTCTGTGTTGCTCAATTTCTGCTTTGACCAAGTTGGTTAGTTTCCTTTGGTTATCGAGTGTGGTTGGTCATCTCCTAGGCGGTCAGTTGTTTCATTGGTGCTCAACATTTCTTGTCTGCTATTCGGTTATCCTTGCTCACCGATGGGTTTAGTTTTGTTTTCTATTGAGGCTGACTTGTGCATTTATATTGGATCATGGATTTAATGTTGGAATCCATCATTGAGAAGCATGTGGTTCTAGATCTGACTGTTCCTTCTATTGATTTTGGATCTAAAGGCCGACTCAGTTCGGTAGCTTCTTGTATAAACGTAGTTGTTGGTTTAGAGTTTAGAGGTAGTTTTAGGAAGTTTTGGATAGGAGTTGATAGAAGATCAAAGTAGAGATTTTTTGATAGATCCTCACATGTTAGAGGACTTTTGTATTTCATTGTAATATCTGGCCTTAACTAGGAAGGCCTTATAGCCTGGCATGTATGGTTCTATTTGATGAAAATATATGAAAGATCTAGAATTCTCTCTCTCACTGTTGTGTTTGTTTGCTTCTGCATGTGTTGGGTAGACTTGGATCATTAGGGTGTGCCACTATTTGGCCCCTCTTTCTCCCTATCTTACATAAGGTGGTATCAGAGTGAGGTGAGATCTTGATCTAGGTCTATGGATCTAGGTTTGTAGGTTCCTCTTGAAGCCCTAGTTGTTTGTTGTGGGGTAGCAGATTGCAATCTAACCTACAATTGTAGGGGGTTGTTAAGATGGTTCATGGGAGGTGAGATGTAGATCTAGGATTGGTAGATATGTTAAGGCTGATTGCTGCTAGGTTAGAAGTTGTTGAAACATCCCAGAGAAGAGGCAGACATCTTGAAGATGTTAGTGATGATTAAGTTGAGGAAGAACAAGAAAATGCAAAACCTGCACCTGTTATGGATCAAGGTGAAGAAATATTCTTGAAGGCTTTGACAAGTCTAAAGTCAACATCACATTTCAATCCTCTTGAGTATGGTGGAAAGCTAGATTTTGATGAATTGGTGGATTGGATCACCGAGATGGAAAAGTACTTTAAATATGAAAACATCCCTAAGGATAAGAAGGTGAAAATTGCAAGCACAAAGTTGAAAAGTCATGCATCCTTATGATGGGAACATTTGCAGCTGGATAGGAAGAGGAAAGACAAAGAAAAAATAAAGGTATGGAATTAAATGGTGAAAAAATTGGAAGGAAAGTTCTTACCTTGTGATTATCAGATTAACCTAGTTTGGCGAATGCAAAGTTTGAGACAGAAAGATAGCTCAGAAAAGGAGTATACTAAGGAATTCTATAGATTAGATATCAGATCTGGACATGATGAAGATGGTGTGGAAAGAATCGGTAGATACCTAAATGGTTTGAGAGTTTCCATCCAAGAGGAAATTAGTATGGTCAAGTTGGAGAACATTGAAGAGGCTTATGAATTTTCTTTGAAGGATGAGGAGAAGCTGAACAAGAGACATGAACAAAGACAAAGAGGTCAAGGTGGTAGATTCCGTAGAGGAAGAGGTAGATCTAATGGTGAAAATGGAAGATCTGAACCAAAAAAGACAAATCTGGACAAAGGAAAGACTGAGTGGAAAGGTGAAAATTCATCTAGAGGTAGAGGTAGTAATACCGAGGTGGTTATGGTAGACTAAGTTTTTGAGGAGCTTGTTACAATTTTGGAGAAGAAGGACATAGATCTTTTGAATGTACACATGCTAGTAAGAAGGCTAGTAGTATTAGAAATGCTTTGGTGCAAGAAGAGTCACCGAATGAACCTAAGAAAGAAAATAACTTGATGGTAAGGAGAGCATTGTGGAATGAAAGAAAGAAGGAAGATCTAGTAAGGAAAGGTTTGTTCAAAACCAGATGTAGAGTTTCTGACAAAGTTTGGAATGTAATCATTGACAGTGGTAGCTCAGAGAATCTGGCATCTGAAGAGATGGTCACAAAATTGCAGTTGGAAAGGTTGGTACATCCGAAGCCATATCAGATTTCAAGGATCAAAGATGAGCATACACTCCTGGTAAGTGAACAATGTTATGTGAATTTGAAGATTGGAAAGTACTATGATAAGGTGTTATGTGATATCATGCCTATGGATTGTTGTCATATTTTGTTGGGTAGACCTTGGCAATATGATAGACATGCTATATATGATGGGAGATTGTATAAGTATACTATTGTGGTAGATGGAAAGAGAAAAATCTTGTTACCATTGATGGAAGAACCTGTTAGTAATGTTTGCACATCTGTGAAAGTTTTTTTGATGGAGGGAAGAAAGTTTGTTAACTCTTTCAAGAAGAATGATGTATGTTTTGCTGTGATCCCTAACAAACTGAGTAAGAAAACATAGGATAATGTCCTTGAGGAGATTGATAAGTTACTCATCGAGTACAGTGATATCATTTTTGATAATGTACCTGATGGTTTTCCATAGAAAAGAAGCATTGATCATAGTATGGATCTAGTCCCTAGAGCTAGTTTATCGAATAAGGTACCTCATCAGTTGACACCTACCGAGAATCAAGAATTGAACTGAAAAATTAAAGAGTTGCTGGAGAAAGGTCTGATCAAAGAAAGTTTGAGCTCTTGTGCAATACCTGCTATATTGGCACCGAAGAAGAATGGAGAACAAATAATGTGTATTGATTCCAGAGAAATCAATAAGATAACGGTGAAGTATAGGTTTCCTATACCGAGAATGGATGACATAATGGACAATTTGACTGGAGCAAAATATTTCACAAATATTGATTTGAAAAGTGGGTATCATCAGATCAACATCAAAGAAGGTGATGAGTGGAAGAATGCTTTCAAGACAAAAGAAGGTTTGTATGAGTGGTTGGTTATGCCTTTTGGTTTAACTAATGCACCGAGTAATTTTATGAGGTTGATGAATGAAGTTTTGAAGAAATTCTTGGGTAATTTTGTGATTTTATATCTTGATGATATTATGATATTTAATAAGACTAGAGAAGAATATTTATTGCATGTTAGACAAGTTTTGCAGAGATTGAAAGAGGAAAAGTTGCTAATAAATTTGAAAAAGTGTTCATTCATGAAAGAGGAGATTGTGTATTTGGGATTTTTTATTTCAGATGATGGTCTAAAGATGGATTTTGAAAAGGTTGAAGCTATTTTGAATTGGCCTACACTTGTGAATGCTAGTGAGGTAAGATTATTTCATGGTTTGGAAAGTTTTTACCAAAAGTTCATAAGGAATTTCAGTTCAATTTGTAATGATATGACCGAGACTATGTGAGGAGACAAAAGAGAATTCAAGTGGACACATGGAGCTGACAAAAGTTTTGAGACTCTGAAGCAGAAGGTTGTTGAATTACCTGTTTTGGCATTACCTGATTTCAGTAAAGTATTTCAAGTGGAATGTGATGCGAGTGGAAGTGCAATTGGAGCTATGTTGAGTCAAGAAGGTAAACCTGTTGCTTTCTTTAGTGAAAAGTTGAATGATGCTCGAAGGAAATATTTTGTATATGATCAAGAATTCTATGCTATTGTTCAAGCACTAAAGAAATGGAGACATTATTTGATACCGAGTGAATTTGTGTTGTATACTGATCATAAGGCTTTACAATATTTAGGTAGTCAGAATAAGTTGAATCATAGACATATGAAATGGGTTGAGTAATTGCAGAGTTACACATTTGTCATAAAGCATAAGAGTGGAGTCACTAACCGAGTTGTTGATACATTGAGTAGAAGAAGATCTTTGATGACTGAGATGAAAATTGAAGTTCTTGGTTTTGATGAGATGAGAGATTCTTATGAGTTTGACCCTGATTTTTCTGAGCCATGGAGAAAGTGCAGAGAACCTATTCAAGATCAACAAGACATTAAATGGGATGAATATTTTATTCAGGAAGGTATGTTGTTTAAAGGTATTCAATTGTGTATACTAAGAGGAGCAATGAGAACTAATCTAATAAAGGAGAAACATAGTATTGGTTTGGTTGGACATTTTGGTATTGATAAAACATGGAATTTACTTAAGGAGAAGTACTATTGGCCGTAGTTGTATAAAGATGTTCAGAAATTTGTGAAAAGTTGAGGAATTTATCAAGTTGCAAAAGGAGTAAGTTAGAATATTAGATTGTATACATCGATTTCTATTCCTGAGAAACCTTGGATTGACATCAGTATGGACTTTGTTCTTGGCTTACCGAAGACAGTAAGAGGTAATGATTCTATATTTGTTTTTGTGGATAGATTTTCAAAGATGGCACATTTTATACCATGTAGAAAGACATCAGATGTAGTACATGTAGCATATCTTTTCTTTAAGGAAATTGTCATATTGCATGGATTACCAAGGAGTATTATCTCTGACTGAGACAGTAAACTTGTGGGATACTTTTGGAAAACCCTTTGGAAGAAATTTGGCACTGATTTGAAATATAGTTCTACATCTCACCCACAAACTGATGGACATACTAAAGTTGTGAATAGAAGTTTGGGAAATATTTTGAGATGTTTAGTTGGAGACACACCAAGTAATTGGGATTCTATATTGGCACAAGAAGAGTTTACATACAATAATTCAATGAATAGGAGTACCGAAAAGACACCATTTAGATTGTGAATGACACAAAACCAATAGGAATATCTAATTTGAGAGACATTGTTGATGAGAATAAGAAAATTTTTGAAGGAGTAAAGTTTGCTAAGTACATGAAAACATTACATGAAGATGTGAAGCTGAAGCTGGAAGACAATAATAAAAAATACAAAGATAGAGCTGATAGATCAAGGAGACATAAATTTTTTTATGTTGGTCATAAAGTGATGGTTCATTTGAAGAAAGTTCAATTTCCTATTGGAACATATGGGAAGCTAAAGATGAAGAAGTTTGGACCTTGCAAGATTCTAAAGAAATTTGACAGTGGAAATGCATATGAAATTGAGTTACCCGATGACATAGATATTGTTAGGAATGAATACTAAAGTGTTTGGCACCCATTCTATAGCCGTTGTTGCTGCATTCATGACTATGATTGTCATTGATGTCAACACAGTGCTTTACCAAAGACTTGCAGAGAAGAAAACAATGTTTTGATTAGCGCACATGGTATATTGTAGTTGGAGCCATGTGATGTTGAGGATATACTCTTTGATATGTTATATGTCTATGGTTAAGAGTGCAGATAGTAATTCTTTTATTCATGAAAGTTATGATCATTTTGGTGGAAGCAGTATTCAAGCAGTGTTCCTGAGTAGCAATTTTTGGAAAGCAGATGATATCTCCTAATCGGGATGGAATTTGGCTTTGCACAGTTAAAGGGAATTTAGAGACACATTGATAGTGACATGGATGATAGTGCAAACTTTGAAGTCACACGAGTGAAGATTTATTGTATTTGGCAGCCAACAGTTTAATGTAATTTTGGTGTAGCGTGTGGAAAATTTTATTTTGTAATTGTATGTCAACTCATTTGTAATTATTTGAGTGTGGTATAAATGAAGGAATGTGTTTCCTTGTTGTATGTAGAAGAGGATAGTAGTGTATTAATATGAAGTGAAGAAAAGAGTTAAATGTGAAAGCGAATTGTGAAGGAAGACATGCGAAGTACGAAGATCTGAAATTGAGATCTGGTGTAACAGTGAGTGCAGTTTGGCATAGTCAGAGAAGAGGTAGCATATTATTCTATTGAATAATGTAAAGATTATTTGGACAGTGATTTCAGTGATCTTACCCTGAAGCTGTTTGGGTAGTGGGTCCTTCTGTCTTCCATAACTCTTAACAGGGTTAGAATCTTTTAACAAGGATTCAAAATCTCCTAATAGGGATTTATATGTACTGAATGTATTTCATAAGAATCCTAATAGAGTCCATCCTTTGATAAGGAATATTCATATTAGTGCATCTTTTGTGGGCATTATTCCCACCGGGGTTTACTCTTTGATCAAGAGGTTCCCTAGTCAACATATCTTGTGTTATTGTGTAATTGTGTATGAATATCTTTCTATGGTTGGTAATTATATTGCTTATATGGTTTAATGCTATTGAAGATGATAAAAGTTATAATTATCTGATAACTAATTCAGCCCCCCCCCCCCCCCCCCCTCTCAGTTATCTTGGTGGACTTTACTTTCTAACAATAGGTATCAGAGTAGTAGGTCCTTGAAAGAGAAGTTTAACAGCTTAAGGAGATCCATGGCAAATTTTAGGAAAGAAAGTCATAAGTTTGATGGAGTAAATTTTGACAGTTGAAAAGAAAAGATGAAGACACATCTACTATGTTTAGGACCAGGTTATTCGTTGACTAAAAAGAATGATAAGACTATCATTGAAGAAGATGATCTTGAGACATGCTCTAATGATGAGAGAGATCTATTCATGTGTAACATACTTTCAAGAGAAGCACTTTTGACAGCACTTCCAGAGAATGAATATAGTCAGCTAAAATGTTTGAAAAAGTCTCATGAAATTTGGAAAGCTTTGCACTCTACTTTTGAAGGTGATGAACATGCAAAAAGAGTTAGATCACATAATTGGATATGTGCATTTGAAGATATAAGAATGTTGGAAGATGAATCTATTAGAAACTATATTGGTAGAATGTCAGAAATTGTTGCAGGGATAAAATCTTGTGGAGGAACAAAGACAGAGAATGAAGTGATATGGAAAATTCTGAGAACATTGACTCCTATATTTAAGAGGACAACACAAATGATTGAACAAGTTATACCTTGTACTATGAATTTTACAAGAGAGACTCTTCTTGGAAGATTGGAAGTAGCAGAGATGAACCAGAGGTTATCAGGAGACTTAGCTTGAATGGAGACAACATTCAGTGCTCTTAGTGTTCACCCTATATTGTCAAGAAGCATCAGTGTGAGCAGAGATTATACTAGCAGCAACAGATCTAGAAACAAAGAAGACAAGAAGATTGAAGAAGGTATTGCCTTTCTTGTGAAAAGAGAACCAGACGGTAAGAAAAATTTTAAATGTTGGACTTGTCAAGAATATGGTCTTTTTGCATCTAAATGTCCTAAGAGAGTTAAGAAGTACAGAAATAATTTCAATCCTAGAAGATCTAAGGAATGTTATTATGCTAATGATGAAGACCTTGAAGCTAGTATTGAAAGAACTTTAAGTGAAAGTGATACTGAGAATAATGATGAAATACGATTTGTAGCAATTAAAGAAGAATATTTTGAAACTAATGTTAAGGAAGAAAAAGCCTTAGTTTCCCAAGTTGAAAAGAAAGCTGATTGGATTGTAGGTAGTGGTTGTTCACATCATATGAGTGGAGATATAAAAAATTTCATAAAGTTTAACAATTATGATGGAGGAGTTGTTAGAGTTGGTAACAATGCACCTTGTTTGATTAAAGGTATAGGATCTATTACTCTTGATGGAAAGACTAATATTGATGATGTTTACTTTGTGGATGGATTGAAACATAATCTTTTGAGTTTTGGATAGCTAGTTGATAAGGGATATCAAGTTTGGTTTATTGAGAAAACTTGTGTGATAAAGGATAAAGATGGAAATCTGATTACAACTGGATCTAGAATGAGAGGTAATGTATTTTAGTTGAATCCTACTAAGATGACATGTTTGATTATGAAGATTGATGATAGTTTGTTATGGCATAGAAGGTTTTGTCATATAAACTTTGATAATATTGTGAAAGTGAGTACTACACTTGTAGTAAGGGATTTGCCTAAAATTATGAAGCCTACTAACATGATTGCAAAGAATGTGTCATGGCTAAGTAGAAGAGAAGTTCATTTCCTACTAAGAAGTTCACATCGGCCAAGAAGTTGGAGATTGTTCATACAGACTTGAGTGGTCCTACCAGGACTAGAGGATTCTATGGAGAAAGGTATTTTATGATTCTTGTTGACGATTTTACAAGAATGATGTGGATTGCATTTCTGAAAGAAAAATCTGAAGCATTTGATAAGTTTAAGATCATTAAGAACAAAGTTGAGAATGAATTTGGAATGAAGATTAAATGTTTGAGATCTGATAGAGGTGGTGAATTTACTTCTAGAGAGTTTAACACTTTTTGTGAAGTGAATGGTATTAAGAGACAGTTTTCAGCCCCTAGAACACCTGAACCAAATGGTATTGTAGAAAGAAGAAACATATCAGTGACTGAAGCAACAAGAGCTATGCTATTTTAGAATGATTTAGCGAAGACATTTTGGAGAGAAGCAGTGAATACAATAGTATATACAATGAATAGAGTACAAATCAGAGTAGAAATAGATAGGACACCTTATGAATTATGGTTTGGACATGCACCCTTAGTTAAGTATTTTAGAATTTTTGGAAGCAAATGTTATATAAAGAGAGATGATGATATTGGAAAGTTTGATCCTAGAAGTGATGAAGTTATTTTTCTTGGATATTATTTGAAGAGAAAAGCATATAGATGTTACAATAAGAGAACTAAAACTATTGTTGAGAGCGCAAATGTTAAAGTTGATGAAAATTTTAAAATTCAGGAAAGAATGCTTGATTATGAATTTGATGAAGAAGCTTATCCTAAGCCTAACACTGAAACTACTAAATTATTCTATGAGACTGACAGTGAATTGTTGAATGAGAGTCATGTTGAAGAGACCAAAGAGGAATCTAGAGAAGAATCTATAGTTGAAGCAAGATCTAAGACTATGACACTAAATAGGTATTTATCAAGACATCATCCTATTGAACAAGTTATTGGAAGTTTGGACAGAGGAGTTCTGACTCAGAATAAAGTACATTTATGTTTGATTTCTCAAATTGAACCTAAATCTACTAGTGAATCTTGTGAAGATGAACATTGGATTAATGCTATGAGAGAAGAACTAGATCAGATAGAAGAGAACAAGACATGGGAATTGGTCCCTAGACCTAAAGACAAGAATGTAATTAGAACTAAATGGGTTTTCAGAAACAAGATGAATGAACAAGGAGAAGTTGTAAGAAACAAAGAAAGATTGGTATGTAAGGGATACTCACAGCAAGAAGGAATTGACTATGAATAAAATTTTGCACCAGTAGCAAGAATTGAAGTAGTAAGAATGTTTTTGGCCTATGCAGCTTTTAAGAAATTCAAAGTGTATCAGATGGATGTGAAGTCTGCATTTCTGAATGGAGAATTGGAAGAAGAAGTCTACATTGATCAGCCTGAAGGTTTTCCTTTGACTCAAGAAGGAGACATGGTATGTAAACTAAAGAAAGAATTATATGGACTAAAGCAAGCACCTAGAACTTGGTATGCAAGATAGGATAAGTATTTGTTAAAGTTGGGATTTGCTAAAGGAACAGATGATAGCAATCTGTACACAAAAGAAATTGAAAATGGTTTTTTGATTATAGTTATTTTTGTTGATGACATTATTTTTGGAGGAGAAGATGAGGCTAGTGACAAATTTGCTGATGAAATGAGTATGATTGGTGAGATGAAATACTTTTTGGGATTACAAATAACACAAAACAATGATGGTATCTTTGTAAGTCAGACAAAGTACTTGAATGATTTGTTGAAAAGATTTGGAATGGAGGACTATAAACCAGTTGGAACACCTATGGTAACCAGACATAAGTTATCTAGCACAGATGAAACACCAGTAGTTGAGTAGAAGAAATACAGATCCATGATTAGAGGATTGTAGTATTTGACACACACAAGACCAGATATAGCACAGTTAGTTGGAATTGTAGCAAGATTTCAAGCTGAACCTAGAGAATCACATTATGCAGTAGTAAAGAGGATACTGCGATATTTAAGAGGCACAATGGACTATGGATTGTGGTATGAAAAATCTGATGATTTTACCCTATGTGCATATACAGATGCTGATTCAGGAGGCAATGTTGATGATAAGAAAAGCACCAGTGGAGGAGCATTTTTCCTTGGAGGAAGATTAGTTTCTTGGCTAAGCAAGAAGCATAATTGTATTTCACAAACCACAATAGAAGCAGAGTATGTAGCAGTAGCAAACAATTGTAACCAGATAATTTGGATGAAGCAGATTCTGAAGGATATTGGAATTAAATTTGTTGAACCTATTGTTATACATTGTGACAACACCAGTACAGTTAGTATGTCTAAGAATCCTATGCTACATTCTCAGACAAAACATATAGAGATCAAGTATCATGTTGTAAGAGAGAAAGTTGCTGAGAAATAAGTTAGACTGGAGTACATAAGCACAAAGGAATAGATAGCAGACATATTTACAAAGCCTTTGCCTAAGGATACATTTGAGTATTTAAGAGGTATACTTGGGGTTATGTGCTAGCCTACTTTTGAGTAGTGATGTAGTTGATTGCATCCGTTTAGTAATATATGAGCCCTATCTTTCTTCTAGATTGGATGTTGGTACTTCCTCTATGGGGGAGTATGTGTATCTGACTTGAGTCATGAGGACTCTAGTAAATATATTTTTCATTTTGAACAGTGTCTTTTGACATTGAGTTGTTGTTGACATAGTGATGAAATTTTTGTCATTGATGTCAATGGGGGAGAAGTATGTATGAAAAACAATATGAGAGAACTGAACAGGATAATGAAGCAAGATTTGATTGATGAAGAGGATTTGAAGAAGTCGTGCTACAGTATTGGATTTTTGGAACATTGGATATTTTTCATCTATGTTGCCATCAATGCCAATGGGGAAGATTGTTAAGAATGAATTCTAAGGTGTTTGGCACCCATTCTGTAGCAATTGTTGTTGCATTTATGACTATGATTGTCATTGATGTCAACACAGTGCTTTATCAAAGACTTGCAGAGAAGCAGACAATGTTTTGATTAGCACACATGGTATATTGTAGTTGCAGCTATGTGACTTTGAGGATATACTCTTTGATATGTTATATGTCTATGGTTAAGAGCACAGACAATAATTCTTTTATTCATGAAAGTTATGATCATTTTGGTGGAAGCAGTATTCAGGTAGTGTTCCTAAGTAGCGGTTTTTGGAAAGCAGATGATATCTCCTAATCAGGATGGAATCTGGCTTTGCACAGTTAAAAGGAAGTTAGAGACACATTGATAGTGATGTGGATGATAGGGAAAAATTTGAAGTCACATGAGTGAAGATTTATTGTATTTGGAACCTGACAGCTTTATGTAATTTTGGTGTAGCGTGTGTGTTGGTGGTTCCCTTTGATCTTCAACTTGGAGATTTATACTTTGATGGATAACTTAAATAATGCTATGACTCTATCACCACTCTAAAGTCTACAAGAAAGAGGGCCAATTAACAAGGATCAAAAGAGATCCTCCTACACTTTGAGCCTTAATGCTCAAGCGGGTGTACCCTTGATTCACTTCTAAAAAGGAATCCAAAATATTATATCAATATACTCATTACTAACTAGTGTAAGATTTTATCATTTGAATGTGGGTGTGTGTGGTTGACATCAATGAAATGCCTCCAAAGGATGGACTAGTGCCTAAACCTAGGGCAAAGAGTCACCTGATTACATACATCAACTGAATACCTGAATTCAAACACAATTGAATCTAGGATAAGTGCTTTGCCTATTACCCCTCTCCCTCAGACACAAGGACATCAGATTCTTACTTGATTGTAAAATCACTGAACCCACCTAAAAGACTTTAATCCTAACTTTCTTAGGAACTCAAAGATGCCTTCACAATACTCTTTTTTTACCATATGTTAATACACTTTGTGACACTAACATATATGAGCTTAGAACCGAAATAAGAAGACATAGAAAAATGCAAGATTGGAAGTCAATAACATTCTCATTAATATATTCAGAATCAATACATAATTAGAACAACACAAGGATAGGAAAAGACACAAAATCTAGCTCCTCTATCAATAAAACACCATGAACAACCAGCCTGGGACCAAAGAAAGTTTTGGAACCCCCACAAAATCAAAATTTTTGCAATATATACTCCCTAGTAATCTTGGAATTCTCAAAGAGAATGCAACAAGCTACGTATGACTTAGGGTTAGGGTTTCAACCACCTAACCAACTGGAAATAGTCATAAATTAATTGTAGGGGATGAAAACTGGTCGGCCAAGCTTGAGAAAGATTTGCAGTCATGATAGGTCTCTGGGAAAGTACTACAAATCATGAAAAATTTGAATTTGTCAACCCTGCAACATGCCTTGAGCACAAAACCACATGGTACAAACCCTGTAAATGAACACAACACACCCTTGACCATACTGCAACAACAAACACCACCAAACAAATCAAATTTGGCCATGAAAACATTCAATTTCGGTCCTTTCTATCACTGAGAAACCCTTCAAAAATTTGAATTTGAATAATAACAGTCATTTCCATGGCTCCAACAGCAAATCAACGGTCGACATTTGAATCTGAAACAACTTTAAGTCCTGACCATTTGATTTCTCCCTTTCGCAGTCTTTTATGATTTAACCCTTATAGGAATCCTGGTTTACATTTAGCGATCATTCAACAATGCTTTTCTTATTTACAGAGTGAAACCCTAACTCATGTCTAACTCCAGCGAATTAGTGACTGCAAGAAATTATTTGACCTTGGTACCTTTTAGCGAACTGGTGACTGAAGGGCAGTCGACCATTCATGGAGAACTTTATCCTACCACCAAATACTTTAGTGATCATGCGAATGCACACTCACTGAATCGCTAACCAATTTAGAACACTACCAATTCTTTTTGTGAATAAGAGAAACCCATTGAAAATTTTTCGGGCCACTAACCACTTTGTCAGGACTGCCAAGACCCTTTGACCCCACCTAGGCTCACCTGCAAACTGCTACATGTCATTATATCATTTGCTATCTCCACCGAGTCACCACTGACAAAGGACCCACTAACACATCCAAGTAAGGTGCGAGATCAACGGATGGCGCATGATCTCACAGGGTAGGAATATTCCTTAAGATCATGCACTGACTATTGATCAAAAATCATTCTCTGCAGGTCCCACTGACTGATCCCTGTCACCATAAAGCTCGGCTAGTGAAAAATTGACACCTTAGCAATGAATCACTAGATGGTCCCACTTCCTAGCAAACCTTTACCCTTCTTTCTATTTAGCAAACATGTGACCAAAGGGATCCTCACCCATTCATGAGAACTTTGAGGGCACCGCTAGAAAAGTTAGCGATTCTGTGAACACTATACACCAAATCGCTAAATCTTAAGAGCCTCAGCCAAATCATCATGTTAATCAGTGAACCAAGCAAACATTTATCAGAGCCACTAAAAAGATAGAGAAATCTACTGGGCCAGCACCAAGAAAATCAATGGTCGTCGCTATACCTTAAGCCTCTGACACACTCAATGAGATTATATGACATTCGTCGATTCACTGACAGGATCAGGACCCTCTGACAAGACCAAGAACTAGGGCCAACTGATAGCATGCCAACGTGTTAATACATGAACCAACCAGAAGCCGCCAAATGTGCATACGTGTCAATGGACCCACCTGCCTTATGAGAATCAATGGTTGTCGCTATACCACTGCACTAAAGGTCGAGCATGTTATATCAATGGTATAACAACAGCCACAAGATTAAAATGAACTTTAATCCACCCGAATGTTGACAAGACTAGTCCCACTGACAACATTCTGAATCATAATAGGTGGACCAATGAGATACTGCCAAGTTAGCCTACGTAGCAAGTGGACCCATTTGAAAAGAAAAACTACGTCATACAAAGAATCAACAAGCATCTCAAGATCTTATGCATCTAACACATCGCTTGAGAAGATATGCCTACTGTTAGATGGAGATGGTGTCAAAGCTGGGCCCAGGGAAAATAAAGGTTGCCGAAACATAGGAAAATATTAAAGCATGACTTAGGGAAAATATTTTGGTAGGGAACTATAGGGCTTAGGAAAAATTAAAAAATAGGCGCTTAGGAAATATAAAGGGGACCCCACCAACACATGAAGAACCTAACCGCATGACGTAAAGTGAACTTGTTTAAATAGCACATGAAAATAAAAGGTTTTAAGTGGCCCAAAAAGTTAACTTGAAATTATAACAAGGCCAGGGTAGAAACAAAGGTTTTTTGATGTAACGGCTAGTTTTTTGAATATTCTTCTTAGGGCTTTAGGCAGGGACATGAAGAAATGATTGTAGGGACCAGAAGAAACATGCTAGGGCCATGAAATTTTTTGCATGTGCTAATAGTGGCTCTATTTGGGGATGTAAAGCAGACCGTCCCACCTTTAAAAATTTGTAGACAATAGGGAACAAGCAAGGCAGAACAGGCAATAGGACCAAAAATTGACAGACCAGGACAAAACAGGGCATGAGCAAGAAACTATTTACAGAAATTTACAGAATATACAGACCTAACTATTGTTCATGGAAAAAAAAATACCTTCAATTGAAGTATTTCTTCAAGAATTGTCCATGAATAGGTAATTCTTGAATATCATCATTTAATCCCTTGACAATATATGAATCTGGGCCCCATTTCTCATGAATTAGATATGGCCCCAGCCAGATGGGATCAAATTTACCATGTTTTCCCTTATTCTCTAGTCTAGCATTCCAAACTAACACCAAATCACCAGGTTAAAACCTTCTATCAATAGTCTTCTTCTCATACAAATTCTTAACCTGCAACTATAATTTGGCATTTCTTGCAACTGACTCTCTTCTAGTCTCATCTAACCTAATGAGGTCTCAATTCTCAATTGCATCTCATCATCTATGTCATCATCATATAACTGAACAAATTTATACATATCTAATAAGTTATTCTGAGGCATCCTTGCATGTATTTAATATACTAGGTCAAATGGTGCACAACCAATTGCCCTCTTCATAGTTACCCTATTAGCCCATAGAGCTAATGGCAGCTTTGAATTCCATGCCCTCTTATTCTTTTCAAGAATCCTCTTTAAGATCTTAATCAAACTCTTATTAGTAGATTCTACCTGACCATTTCCTTGTGGATGATAAGGTGAGGAATTAGAAATCTAAACTCCTAAACCTTTGTAAAATTCCTTATATTCAGTAGACCTAAAGCACATTACATTATCACTAACTATCCTCTCAGGGCAACCAAACCTTGTAACAATATTATTCATTAGAAAATCAATTACCACCTTACTAGTTGCATTTCTTGTAGGTATAGCCTCTACCCACTTTTTAAAGTAATTAATGGCAACTAAAATCCATGAGTGTCCTCCACTTGACTTGTTTGGTATCTCCGCTATGAAATCAATTCCCCATTATTGGAAAGGAGCCTAAACTTCTACTGGTTTTAATGGAACATTACCTGAAAATTTAAGCTTACCAAAAAACCTTTGATAAGCATCACACCTCCTCAACAACTATTCTGCATCCCTAAAGATTGTGGGAAACCGAAATCCTACTCTCAAGATTTTATGAGTAGTTGGTTTACCCATATAATGTCCACCACAAACTCCCTCATGCATTTCCTTCAACAACTTGTTAGCCTAATCTTCATCTACACACTTCAACAGTATGCAATCCAAATTCTTTCTATACAATTTACACTTCAAAATTACATACTTGATGGCCTATAATTTTAATGTCCTCCTCTGATTATCATTCATGCTATCTGGACATCCCATATTTCTCAAGTAATAAATAATATCTTGATACCAGATACAATCATCCATATCACATGTATAATCAATTTCAGAATGATTTACCGGATTGGCATCAAGATTGGATTGGGCCATCAGTTTTGCCAATCCTTGTCCTCTAACCAATTTAGTAATCTAGACCTCAACATTGAATTCTTGGATCCTATTGATCCATCTGCATCTTCTTCCAGACACCTCTTGCTAAGAGAAAATATCATTCACAGCTGCACTTGGCACAAAAGAAATCACCACTGCTCCCATCAAGTAAGACCTAAAAGCCTTGACTACCTTCACAAGTGCATAAGCCTATTTTTCATTTATGTCATACTTCAATTCTACAGCCTGCAAAGATTTACTGAAAAATGCAATAGGCTATTCAAAACCATCCTTATTCTTTTCTAACAAAACTGCAACAATAGTGTGAAAAGATGCAAAGGAAAAGATGTGCATTGGGACATTATAATCAGGTGCCTTAAGAATTGGTGCATCTTTGATAGCCTTCTTGATATTTTTGAAAGCCTCATCATGCTCACCCTCCCAATTGATTGTAGATCCATTCTTCAACATATTAGAAATAGGTCTAGTAACCTCTGCAAAATTTGTCACAAACCTCCTTAAGAAATTGACTTGACCAAAGAAGGACTGGATTCCTTTAACATTCTTTGGCCTCTAAATTTTATCAATGGCTACTACCCTTTCAGGGTCAATTCTCACTCCTTTCTTCCCAACTAACTGGCCAAGCAACTTACCTTCAATGACACCAAAAGCACATTTCCTTGGGTTTAGAGAAATGCCAAATTCCAAAGCCCTCACAAAATTTTTTCCTAAATGAATATAGTGGTCTTCTTCCTTCTTGGAGTAGGCAGTTAAATCATCTTGATATACAACAAGGAAATCATTTATGAAATCTGAAAAGGAAACATCCATTGCCCTCTGAAAAGTAGCACCAACATTTGTGAGGCCAAAAGGCATTCTCACATAAACATATGTCCCCCAAGGTGTTGTGAAAGCTATCTTGAATTGCTCTGATCCCTTGACAATTACTTGATTGTAACCAGAGAAACCATCCATCATAGACATCAATTCTGATCCAGTTACTCTTTGTAGCATAGCTTCCATATTGGGCAGACAATAATTATCCTTTAATGAGCTGATGTTCAAATTTTTGAAGTCTACACAAAGCCTGATGTCACCATTCTTCTTCCTCATAGGAACAAGGTTTGAAACCCAAGAAGAGTGCCTTATAGGCTTGATAATTCCAGCATCTCTCAATTTCATCAACTCTTCTTGCATCTTGGGTGCCAAAGTGGGATTAATAGGGCCTTTGTTTTTGCCAGAAAGGTTTAGCATCTTCTTTCAATGGAATAATATGCTGAAACAAATATTCTCTATAAACCTTTAGGTCATCATATGACCATGCAAAAACATGCCTAAATTTTCTCAATAATTCAATCATAGATTTCTTTACCTTTTGAGATATATCTCTACCAATGTATACCTTTTTAGGTGTCTCATGTGTTCCAAGATTTATCTCCTCTAGATCAGCATGATCTTCTCTTTTGATATTCTTTTGAACTCTATCTTGGTTGTCAAAGACAGTCTCCAAAACAACAAGTCCCTTAGGCACCTTGTTAGTTCTAAGTTGAATGACCTCATTGCCAAAGATAACCTCCCTTCCTTCTACTAACTCAACCAAGGTTGAACAATCAAATTCCTGACCCTGATAGTGATCTTCACAATTCATAAACTTCAAGATATCATTATCATCATCAAAAACTTGCCAATTTTCAATATTGTCTGGTATGCTAGGCCTAGCATGAATTTCAACTTTAGAGATACCAAAAAATGTAATATCATTGGGATTGATTGCAATATTGGCTAACAAGTTAGCCATCTTATTGTTGCTCATTTCCTGCCACTCAATATTGAAGGCATCAAAATGTTCAATCAAATCCCAGAATGCATTCCTATATTGTTTTACCCTTTTATTCTTGGAAGCATATATTGACTTGACTTGGGGCACAACCAACTCAGAATCACCAATAACACTTAAGTATTTAATACCATGTTTTTGTGCCAACCTCAGTCCTAACAACAATGCCTCATATTCTGCTATATTGTTGGTACAAAAGAAATTCAATGTGAAATAAAATTTGTAGGTGTTTCCATTAGGAGGAATAAGTAAGATACCTACTCCTACTCCACCCTTGCAATTTGCACCATCAAAGTACATTACCCACAAATCACCCTTCATAGAATCAACACTTACCTCAATAGAGATAGGTGACAAAATAAGTTCATTCTCAAATATAGGGATCTTTTCCCTAAAAGCATTAATATCAGTATCCACAAAACATGTAGTTTCATTATCAATATTTCTCTCAATCATGTGGCATACTCTTGGCTCTCACTCAATCTTGACAAATGATCATCAATCTTGAAAGTGGCATAGGACAGATCACACTCTAAACTTCCACCCATGGCAGCACTCCATCTTCTAGATAGCAGCATCCCATAATGAGGAGGGATGTCCACTACCAAAACACTCATTGTCAACTCCTTCTCTAGATATGCTGCCAGCCTATATGGCATTGCATTGATAGTCCCAATAATTGGTACATCCCTCTGATCCATTGCACAACATCTACCTTGGACTGTATCAACTTTAAGGCCCAACTTCTCCATGATTTTGAAAGGCATGATAGTATTACAGGCACCACTATCAATCATAAAAATCCTCAACTTCATTCCATTCACAAGAACACTTAAAAAGAATGGATCAATATTTTCAAGGCTGGCATTGATAGAACTATCCAAATATATTGGAGGAATTTGACACACAATTCCCTGAACAACAACACCTTTCAAAGCTTTATCCTGAGATCCATTGCATGCAACATCATTTTTATGAACATTATCTACCCATGCAATAGCTCTATCTTTGTGTTTAGGGATCCTCAACAATTCTGACAATGGAACCTTAACTGTAATTTGGGACAATACAAATAACATATCAA
This sequence comes from Chamaecyparis obtusa, assembly GCA_027943335.1. Lineage (NCBI taxonomy): Eukaryota > Viridiplantae > Streptophyta > Pinopsida > Cupressales > Cupressaceae > Chamaecyparis > Chamaecyparis obtusa. The sequence continues at coordinate 111,015 of BSBK01004809.1, forward strand.
AAGGAGCAGAAGAAGGCATCTCAATCTGCACCACCTTAGTATCCTTTTGCTTATCTGATACATTTGGTGTATTGGCCACCCTTATTTTTTCAATCTTAGCCATTGTGTTAACTAGCTTTTAAATCTCACTAGAAAATTTTTCAACTCCAACTCCCTTAGGCTCACAATTCTTACCTTTTACATTCCTGAATTTCACCATGTGATCACCTTTTAGTTTGTTCTCATTAGGCTCTCCAGAGTTGGTACTCTTTATAAACATTCTTGCAGCTTTCTCATTTGTATTCCTTGCCATCATGCCTCTAGTTTGCACTTGGGCAATCATTTCTGCAGTAATCCTATCCATCTCTTCTCTAGAAGGTCTTCTCAAATTTACTGGCTCAGAAGAAGAGTTCATGTTACATGTCTTCCTATGAATGTCTTCACTATCAGAAAAAACTTCTTAATGAAAAAGGGCCTGATTGTGTCTCTTCACATTTACATCTACCTCTTCATCAAAATTAGAGTCTTCTCCATATCCTAGATATGAAGAAGCCATGTTGCATCCGACATCATCTTGATCTTCTTCTTGATCTATCTCCTCATTGCCACAATCCTGATTTGCATCCATAGAATGTGCAACCACACAATGCTCTACAGAATGAGGGGACTGGCATGCAATACACCAAGGTATGTCCTCCATGATATTTATTGAAGCTTTTTGTAGAGGGTCAGGGACACCTCTATCATTGTTTCCCTTGCAGCGGGGACAGTTGGCTTGCCATCCTTCCATTGGGTGTTGTAAGGGTAGTTCTGCAATCTATTCTGCTTATTGAAATTGTTGTTGAACTGAGGCCTTTCATTGGTAGGAGCACTAATGTTTCTATTTGTAGGTGCCTTCAAATCATTCAATGCATTGATCACCTTATCCAATTTATCTTCTTTTTGTCTCCTAGTTCCAACATTCTCATCATTTTCTTTTTTGTATTTTCTGTCCCCAAATAACTTAGGGTCATCTCTCTTTCCACCCAATTTCCCTGATATTTTCATATTGTTCTCAATATTGACAGTAATCCTAAAAGCATCCCTAAGAGTTTTTGGTTCTTTGTCCCTCAACAAATATCCCATCTTTCCATCAAATGCATTGAAGTATGTGGTTAAATAAACATTGTCATCCAACCGCATAACTTGGAACAACTTATGCATACCCTTCTGAAATCTCATGTTGAATTCAGCTGTAGTCTCATTCTAATTTTTCCTTATCGTATTGAATTCATTCAACATGAAACTAGCATTAGGTCTATCACCATACTACTCTTTAAAATATCTCTCAAAGGAATCCCAAGTATCAATACATTTATCAGGAAGTCTCTTAAACCAATCTCTAGCATCCTCCATTAGAGATTGAACAAACAATTTCATGACTACATCCTCATGCTCTACCTCATAATCATTAAGCATATCAACAAATAACCTAAGATGCTCCTCACAACTAATAGCATTTTTACTAGCAAACTTAGGTACCTTATCATTTATATCATTTGGAAAAGCATTCGGGTAACCAGGAATTCCATCAAAACTAATTTTCCTATAGCCTTCTAGTTGCATAGGTCTTCTTTCAAAACTTGAACTAGTGTTAACCCTAGGATCAACATTAGCATTTACATTTCTATCTACTTGTGCATTTGAATGCTACCTAGGATCAACACCTATCCTAGCAGATGAAGAAGGAAATGAACTAGTAGCATTACTAAGTGGAATAGTAGTAGTTATAGATGGCATACCTAGTTCAGTAGTAGATGGACCAAGAGCACTAGCTGATGAAGCCTTCAAGAACTAGATCTTTCTTCTCTTTTTTTCAATGGAAGCTTCAATTTCAGCCCTCTCTAATTATCTTGCAAGGTCCTCATCTTCTTTTCTTCTTATTTCTATTTTTGTGTCCTTACTTGAATTGGGTGGTGGGACCCCTGGTATTGTCAATGATCTACTTGTTTGATGTCCCACCATCTTCTGCTTTCCTTTCTCACTAGCGGCAACAACAAGCCTAGTGATCTCATTTCCATCTTTATCTTTAGGGAGGGAAGCATAACTTTGCACTTGTCTAACCATAGGGCCCTCCTTATCAAATTCTTGATCTTGCAACAATTGCTCTTGCTCACTCCTCAAAGCTTCAAGATCAGCAAAGACATCATGTTGAAAAGTTTTAGGAGTAGAAGAAAGCATCTTGTTTCTCTCCTTCATTTCATTAATTTTTCTAAGGAGAGACTGTCTTTCTATCAGAGCATTCACTTTCTCATCCTCTTTCTCCTCTTGTAACCTCTTATGTATGGCATCCTCCTCTGCCAACTGTAACCTTAGTGCATTTAAATCATTAGGATCTACCATAATGTCATCAGAACCTGATGACACATCCATATAAAAAAGGTTTTTATATGGGAAGTGCACTTGCCTAGGTCTCATGGGTTCTCTTCTAAAATTATCTTCATCAAGATCTAAATCAATCTCCAAACCCATCTCTCTAGCTTGTCCATCTTGAGCTACAGGCAATGGACCCTTGTCCTGAAATATAGCCTCTAGGGTATCATAAAATCTATCCTCAGAGCGACCACCATTTGATCTAGAAACTCTATCTTGTGAACCTTCCTCACTTGAGGAAATATGTGGTGCTCTACCTCTAGTATTTCTTTGTTCTCTTATGGAAGCACTAGTAGACTCACCATTCCTTCGAATCCAACTCTTCTTCTCCTGTCTAGGCAATTTCTCCAGAGTGACCTCTAGATTCTTTCTGACAAAGGACCTAGTATTCCTCCTTTTATCCATGATTTACAGTTTGTAGCACTGGTTCAAACCTTTTGAGTTGCCACCCACCTAGGTGGGAAATCTTTAACTGAATACAATAGGAAAACAAGAGTGCATTTAATAGCCTTTATCTCTCGACTCTCCCCAGCAAAGTCATCATTTTGTTGGGGACTCAGATGGGTAAATCAATCTAGTCAATAAAATATTTTGATTTTAACAATATAGTCCCAACTAGAGATCCTAATAGATATATTTCTTCATTGTTGTTCTGCCCAGCAGAGTCACCATTTTGTTGGTGGTTCCCTTTGATCTTCAACTTGCAGATTTATACTTTGATGGATGACTTAAATAATGTTGTGACTTTATCACCACTCCAAAGTCTACAAGGAAGAGGGCCAATTAACAAGGATCAAAAGAGATCCTCCTACACTTTGAGCCTTAATGCTCAGGTGGGTATACCCTTGATTCACTTCTAAAAAGGAATCCAAAATGTTATATCAATATACTCATTACTAACTGGTGTAAGATTTTATCATTTGAATGTGTGTGTGTGGGGTTGACAACAATAAAATGCCTCTAGAGGATGGACCAGTGCCTTAACCTTGGGCAAAGAGTCACCCAATTACATACATCAACTGAATACCTCAATTCAAACACAATTGAATCTAGGATAAGTGCTTTGCCTATTACCCCTCTCCCTCAGACACAAGGACATTAGATTCTTACTTGATTGTAAACTCACTGAACCCACCTAAAAGACTTTAATCCTAACTTTGTTAGGAACTCAGAGATGACTTCACAATACTCTTTGTTTACCATATGCTAATACACTTTGTGACACTAACATATATGAGCTTAGAATTGAAACAAGAAGACATACACAAATGCAAGATTGGAAGTCAATAATATTCTCATTAATATATTTAGAATCAATACATAATCAGAACAACACAAGGATAGGAAAAGACACAAAATCCAGCTCCTCTATTAGTAAAACACCATAAACAGCTAGCCTGGGACCAAAGAAAGTTTTGGAACCCCCACAAAATCAAAATTTTTGCAATATATACTCCCTAGTCATCTTGGAATTCTAAAAGAGAATGGAACAAGTTACAGATGACTTAGGGTTAGGGTTTCAACCACCCAACCAACTGGAAATGGTCATAAATTAATTGTAGGGGAAGAAAACTAGTTGGCCAAGCCTGAGAAATATTTGCACTCATGATAGGTCTCTGGGAAAGTACTGTAAATCATGAAAATTTTGAATTTGTCAACCCTGCAACATGCCTCAAGCATAAAACCACATGGTACAGACCCTGCAAATGAACACAGCACACCTTGGACCATATTGCAACAACAAGCGCCACCAAAGAAATCAAATCTGGCCATGAAAACATTCAATTTCAGTCCTTTCTATCACTGAGAAACCCTTCAAAAATTTGAATTTGAATAATAACGGTCACTTCCATGGTGCCTGCAACAAATTAGTAGTCGTCATTTGAATCTGAAACAACTTTAAGTCTTGACCTTTTGATTTCTCCCTTTCATGGTCTTTTATGATTTAACCCTTATAGGAATCCTAGTTTACATTGAGCAATCATGCGACAATGCTTTTCTTATTCGTAGAGGTAAATCCTGACTCATGTCTAACTCTAGTGAATTAGCGACTCAAAGAAATTATTTGACCTTGGTCCCTTTTAGTGAATTAGTGACTGAAGGGCAGTTGACCATTCATGGAAAACTTTATGCTACCACCAGATACTTTAGCAATCACGTGAATGCACACTTGCTGAATCTCTAACCAATTTAGAACACCGCCAATTCTTTTTTTGAATAAGGGAAACCCATTGAAAATTTTTTGGGCCACTAACCACTTTGTCAGAACCGCCAAGACCCTTTGACCCCACCTAGGCTCACCTGCAAACTACCACATGTCATTATATCATTTTCTATCTCCACCCAGTCACCACTGACATAGGACCCACTGACACATCTAAGTAAGATGCGAGCTCAATAAATGGCACATGATCTCATAGGGTAGGAATATTGCTTAAGATCATGCACCGACCATTGATCAAAAATCCTTCTCTGTAGGTCCCACTGACTAATCCCTATGACCACAAAGCTCAGCCAGTCAAAAATTGACACCTTAGCAATGAATCACCAGATGGTCCCACTTCCTGGAAAAATTTTACCCTTCTTTCTATTGGTGATCATGTGACCAAAGGGATCCTCGCCCATTCGCAAGAACTTTGAGGGCGCCGCTAGAAAAGTTAGCGATTCGGTGAACACTATATGCCAAATGGCTAAATCTTAAGAGCCTCCACCAAATCATCACATGAATTAGCGAACCAAGAAAACATTTTTCAAAAAAGCTAAAAAGATAGAGAAATCTACTGGGCCCACACTAGGAAAATCAACGGCCATCACTATACTTTAAGCCTCTGACACACTCGATGAGATTATATGCCGTTCGTTGATTCACTAATAGGATCAGGACACTTTGACAAGCCCGGGAACCAGGTCCCACTGACAACATGCCAATGTGTTAATACATGAACCAGCCAGAAGCTACCAACTACTCATATGTGTCAATGGACCCACCTACCTTTGTTATGAGAATCAATGACTATCGCTATACTACTGTACTAAAGGTCGAGCATGTTATATCAATGGTATAACGATAGCCACAAGATTAAAATGAACTTTAATCCACCCAAAAACTGAGAAGACTGGTCCCACTGACAACATTCTGAATCATAATAGGTGGACAAAGGAGATACTACCAAGTTAGCCTACCTGGCAAGTGGACCTGCTTGAAAAGAAAAGCTACATCATATAAAGAATCAATGACCTTCTCAAGATTTTATGCGTCTGACACATCACTTGAGAAGATATGCCCACCATTAGATGGAGATGGTGTCAGAGATGGGCCCAGGGAAAATAAAGTCTGCCGAAACATAGGAAAATATTAAAGCATGACTTAGGGAAAATATTTCAGCAGGGAACTATAGGGCTTAGGAAAAATTAAAACACAGGCACTTAGGAAATATAAAGGGGACCCCGCCAACACATGAAGAACCTAACCGCATGATGTAAAGTGAACCTGTTTAAATAGCACATGCAGATAAAAGGTTTTAAGTGGCCTAAAAAGTTAACTTGAAATTATAACAAGGCCAGGGTAAAAACAAAGGGTTTTTGATGTAACGACTAGTTTTTTTAATATTCTACTTAGGGCTTTAGCCAGGGACATGAAGAAATGACTGCAGGGACCAGAAGAAACATGATAGGGCCATGAAATTTTTTACACGTGCTAACGGTGTGGAAAATTTTATTTTGTAATTGTATGTTGACTCATTTGTAATTATTTGAGTGTGGTATAAAGGAAGGAATGTGTGTAGTGTATTAATATGAAGTGAAGAAAAGATTTAAATGTGAAAGTGAATTGTGAAGGAAGACATGAAAAATATAGAGATCTAAAATTGAGATCTGGTGTAAGAGTGAGTACGGTTTGGAATAGTCAGAGAAGAGGTAACATATTATTCTATTGAATAATGAAAAGATTATTTGGATAGTGAGTTCAATGATCTTACCCTGAAGCTGTTTGGGCAGTGGGTCCTTTTGTCTTCCATAACTCTTAACAGGGTTAGAATCTTTGCACAGGGATTCAAAATCTCCTAACAGGGATTTATATGTACTGAATGTATTTCATAAGACTCCTAACAGAGTCCATCCTTTCACAAGGAATATTCATATTAGTGCATCTTTTGTGGGCATCATTCCCACCGGGGTTTACTCTTTGATCAAGAGGTTGCCTAGTCAAAATATGTTGTGTTATTGTGTAATTGTGTATGAATATCTTTCTATGGTTGGTAATTATATTGCATATATGGTTTAATTCTATTGAAGATGATAAAAGTTATAATTATCTGATAACTGATTCACTCCCCCCCCTCTCAGTCATCTTGGTGGACTTTACTTTCTAACAGACATATCACCTATTTTCAACATTGCTAATTTGTATGAGTATCATGAACCTAATGATGAAGTGACAGTACCGACAAAATATTGTAAGAATCATAATGATGAAGTTGAACAGATTTTGAATGAAAGAGTTGGCAAGAGTACAAGAGGAATACAATATATGGAATATCTAGTAAAGTAGAAGAATAGACCAATGGAAGATAGTTCATGGATTTCATAGTCTGAGTTGGATGTAGCTCAAACCAGACCTACAAAATGATTCGAAGAATCATTTCAAAATAACCCCAGGTGTCTGATGTAGGAGCATCTTGGGTCCTTGGCAGTCCTGTGTCACAAAAAACAATTTTGATTTTATCTTGGTTTCTTGGTTTTTTCTTTGACCGAGTTGGTCGGTAGTTGGTTGGTTTCTTTTGGTTACTGACTATGGTCAGTCATCTCCGAGGTGGTTAGTTGTTTCACTAGTGCTCGACATTGCTTGTCTGTTGCTCATTTATCCTTGCTCACTGACAGGTTTAGTTTTGTTTTCTATTGAGGCTGACTTGTGCATTTATATTGGATCAAAAATTTAATGTTGAAATCAATCATTGGGAATTGTGTGGTCCTAGATCTGACCATTCCTTCCATTGATTATGGATTTAAAGGCCGAATTAGTTCGATAGCTTCTTGTATAAATGTAGTTATTGGTTTAGAGTTTAGAGGCAGTTTTAGGAAGTTTTGGATAGGAGTTGATAGAAGATCAAAGTAGAGATTTTTTGATAGATCCTCACATGTTTGAGGACTTCTGTATTCCATTGTAGTATCTAGCCCTAACCAGGAAGGCCTTACAGCCCGGCATGTATGGTTCTATTTGATGAAAATATATGAAAGATCTGGCATTCTCTCTCTCACTATTGCGTTTGTTTTCTTCCACATGTGTTGGGAAGGCTTGGATCATTAGGGTGCACCATTTTTTGGCCCCTCTTGCTCCCTACCTTGTGTCACACTAGTACCAATAAAATTTTGAATCTCATCATAGATTTTCACCTTTCTATTTTCAAATGCAACTTGGTGACCTATGTTATTCAGGTGTGCTACACTCAACAAATTATAGTTAAGTCCTTTCACCCAATATGCATTCTCAAATCTGATCTTATTGTTCAATAGTATAGACCCAAGGTGTATCATTTCACATTTTAATAGATCCACCATTATAATGTTCAAAGTATTCAAATTTCTCTTCATCACGAGTTATATGATTCCTATAGTCACTATCAATAATCCAAGCATCATTCTTTATAAACTTTAGAAATAAGTGTTGTTTCTACATACCTTTCTTCTTGTTCTTAATCTTCTTTCAAAGCCACAAATACCACTTCAATGTCTTCATCAGTGTCGGTGTCAGTATCTTCATCTTCATTTTCAACAAGGTAACATGTCTTCTTGCCTTTATCTTTTTAATCTTGATTACTTCTTCTGTCATACTATCAGTTGCCTCTCTATTCTCGGTTATCTCTTCTATCATGGTTTCTTTGTTTATATCTCTCATTGTCTTTTTTATCTTCTTTTCTATTAGGACATCTAACATAAACATGTCCAATCTCTTTACAATTAAAACATACCAAAGGTAATTTTCTTTTATATCTTCCCTTACCTTTTTGTAATATTCTAGCCATTAATTCTTCAAATTCAGCAAGTTCATCATCATCACTTTCACTATCACGATCATTTCTTATGATATGTTTTCTACTTGATTTACCAATTTTTAGAGATGACATAAATGAAGATTCAACATTAGGAATAATACTATTGTCAAAGTTATTCAATTCAAATACTGCCAGTCTACCAATTAGAATATCAAGTGTAACATTATTTTCTTGAGGTTCTCTCATTTCTTGAATTGCAAAGACCCTAATAACATAAGAAGGTAACAAGGTTCTGAGAATTTTACTTACAATAGTGTCTTCATCAATAGTTCCACCTACTCCTTGGATATAATTCACAACCTCCTTGATTCAGTTACTGTACTGAGATATGTTCTCTCCTTTCATTCTCATGTCATCAAACTTTCCTCTAAGACTTTCAGTTTTAGCCCTTAGAACATTCACATCTCCTCCATGTACCAGTGTAAGATTGTCCCACATCTATTTAGCAGTTGGATATGACTTAACATCTTCAAATTTGACATCTAATAAGGAAAAAGAAAACTCTATCATCATAGGATTGTGCTTATGTTTTTCTCTAAACTGATAAACAATCAAAGGTCCAGAGGGTAAGATTAACCCGTTATCCAAGTAGTATGTTGTAGAATCTTGAATCCCTGATAGATACATTCTCATTCTACTTTTCCATGTTGAGAAGTTGTCTTTGTTCATCTTAGGTTCCTCTCTCTTATACATCTTGTGATCTTTAGCTTAAATCAATAAAACTTTCCTTCCAAGCACCCCATGCTTTGATACCAATTATTAGATAACTCAGAGGGGGGTGAATTAGTTAAGTCCACTTATCCTATAGTCCCAAATACTCCCAAATGTATATAAAAAAACTTTCAAACAATTTAATCAACTCGGTAAAATATCAACTGTGTCTTTCTCTTAATATATCGATTACTACTAAATTAAATACTATGTTTACCAATCAATCCATTTATAGTAGTGTGTAAAGTAAAATAGAAATTCAAAACATCCAAACACATATAACATGTAATTCCCACCCTTTTACCTTCATATTTTGGACTTACATGATTATTAATTTGTCACTTTGGACTATATGTGTGGATTATTTCATTTTATGATGGGACATTGAGCATATATATATTTGGTTAATAGAATTAATTATGGAGATAATAAATTATTTGAAATGAAATGATGTATATATGTGTAGGAAAATATTATTTGTGAAATGATTCATACTTGATTTATATTATTATTTTTATGATGGATCTAACCCTACTAATCCCATTATGTTTTTATGATTACACTGGTTGATGTGAGTGTAAGATGAGGAGAGGCAGTCGTAGTTACTCCTACAAGAGATCCACATGATGTCGCATTATTCCTCCTTGTTTTTCACTCTTTGTGCATATATATGTATACATGCTAGTGTATTCAGTTGGTGATGTAGGATGGAGGTACAAGACATCAAATCCACTTGGCTACATAGATTTGAGCATGCCTTCAAAATCATCAAACTATTGTTGTGTGGAGATTTCACTAATATACTCTCAAGGAAATCCCATGAACTTAGATTCTTGTTAGGAAGTTACCCTAGTTGGTGGATTTGAGTGCAGTCTTATGATGTTGTTTTGTGATTTATGTTTTGAGGTTGGTTTGATCTCTGGTGTGCATATGTTGGAAAAATGGTTAGCGCTCCCCTCAGGATTCATGACATGGCTTAAAAGAATCATGTATCTTCTATAAGTCTAGTGTTTGTATAGAACATTAAAACATTGATTTGTTTGGTGCAAAAGAAACCACTACTTGTAACAAGTGGTATCAGAGCTTGGTCACAGGTTTGCATCCCCTCAGGTAACGCTGAGGAGGAGATTGTTGGAAAAATGGTCAGCACTCCCCTTAGAATTTATGAAATGGATTAACCACCTCCTATGTCTTCTATAAGTCTACTGGTTGTATGGGACTCTAACAGGTTCATCTTTTGGTGTAATGATAGCCACTACTTGTAATAGAATATATATCTATTTATTTTATATAAGTATACCTCTCCTACTAGTGATACTATGATGTAATACCTCTCCTATAGTGATACTATGATTTGACTCTTTTCTATTATGATGGTTAGAACTATGCACTCATGTTTATGTTTCATGGAGGATTATATGTTCATCAGATGACATTTATATGTTCAGTTATAGTTACATTGATTATATGTTTATGAGATCCTAGAAGAATTTATTTTACATGTTTTATCTAATGATTTGGATACTAACCCTTATCACGATTGTTTTATGGATACATATGTCTGATGTGTTTTCATGACTTAGGACGGAGTCATAGTTACTCACTCAGTGAGGTCCACACGATGTACCGATCCTAGTCATCTGTCTGCAAGTATTTGATCTATATATGTGTACATGTATCTCTTCTTGGTGATGCAGGATTTGCAGGTACCGGGTATCGTCTCCACCTGGCTTCACAGTTCTAAGTGATCCCTTAAATCCTCAATCGTTGTTGTTGTCATGGAGATATCACCAAGCCTCACAAAAGAAAACCTTTACCTTGATCATTCACCCTAGGTGGGAAGTGTAAGATCAGTTCCTGGTAGGGAGGTAATATGTGATTTATCAGTTAATAGGATTTGGACCTTGTACCTGCTTTTAGGGTATGCTCAATCTTGGTAGTAGATTATCAATGTGAGTCTTTGCTGGTCAAAGGTTGTTATCTTTGTTTAGATTATCATGTTAGCTTTAGGGGTAAGTTGATACATGTACCTTTAATCATACGAATAATCGGTTACTTATAATATATGTGTCATAAACATATGGGTGCACACATATGTTTATGAACACACATACGTATATTAAGATAGATATACATATATATATATATAAATAAATATATATAATATATATATATACTTAATTTTATTAACAGGACTAATGAATTTTACTATCTTAATAATTGATTGGTAAAATTATTTTAAGAATATATTTATATACATATATTCTTAAATAGAAATTATAATTATACCGTATTTGTAAATAATAATAATAGTAATTAATAAAAAGAAAATGCTCTTTGTAATAAAACTAGCTATCTAGGAGGGAGTTGAACTCGAGACCTCCTAGAAGTTAGGCTAGTTGAATTCCAAATGTGCTATGTAATTTCCTTGTAAGCTATTTGATTAATTTTGTGGTTATAGTTTTCTTTGGATGTTATTTTAATTAAATTCATTAAAAGCTTTATTATTGCTGACGAGAGATGATTGGTTTTTCCAACTAATTATGGAAGTTGGAGAAGTTTCTTCCCGTAGAGAAACTCCTCCAACTATCATAGTTGGATATTAAATATTTTAGAAGGTGTGAGCGGAGGGAGGCTGGATTTTGGAAAGAAATTGGAGGCTGGAAAAAAAAACTATTGAAAATATTATTGAACGAAGAATTTATTAAATCTCAGTTTGAAGGTCTGTGGGCATTGCATCTGGAAGAGTCCAAGCATAAGGATTCAAAGGAGTGCTGGAAAAGTGAGAGAGGATTTGATCGCCCTTCATCAAACAATTTTTAGAGGACTCCAGGTTGGACTCGAGCCTGAGAAATAGATTTATTTTATAATGTGAATGTTATTTTTAGATTTGTTTGAATGATTTGTGTTTTAAAAAAAAAGATTACAGAATATTGATACATTATTGTATTATTGCTGGTCATGTAGATAATATTGCATTATTTTTCCAGCCATCCATACATTATAGAAATGATACAGTTTTGTGTTTCAAATGCTATATTATTGTGGCATTCTGTCATTTTAATAATAATGTATTCTGTGTTGGTTATACTTTATTTTGTATAATTTTATTATTGTAGAAACCATAAAGGACTGATTTTATAAATTAATTAATTGATTTTATTAATTAATTATATCTTATAAACATAAATTAATTTATATTTTATAAATTAATTAAACCGTTTGCAAAGTAAATGAAAAAAAAAATCAAAGTAAATTTATTATAGTGTAAAACCATAATAAAATTTTAGTATAGTAATTTATTTTATTACTCTGTTAAAAACAATATAAAATAATGTTCAAAATTTACTTTATAAATTTTGAATTTATAAAATAAATTTTGAAACCGAAAATCGGTTTAAAGTTATGATAAAGTAATTTTTTGTTTTTGAAACCGAAAATGATATAGGAAATAATAAAAACATAGGGCAAACAAAATTTATGTTTTAAACCTTTTTCAATTTTGTTGGGTTAAAATAAAAACAAATTTTGATAATATTGTTGGTGTTATTAATATATTTTATTATATGTATAATATATGTAAAATATTATATATATAATATAATATATGTTTTTATAATATTTTTCGGTGTAATATATAGTATTATATTATATATATAAAATGTGTAATATTATATATATAATATAAATTATGTTTTTATGTTATTATTTCATTTAAATTTTAGTATTATATTATACATATAATATATGTAATATTATATGTATAATATGATATATGTATTGAAAACATAGGTTTCAATTAATTTAATATATTATACATATATATATATATATATATATATATATATATATATATATATATATATATATATATATATATATATATATATATATATATATATATATATATATATATATATATATATATATATATATATATATATATATATAATATATGGATGTATTAATTTTAAGACATCTAAGAGGCATATGAATTCGATAAGTAAATTATATAAATATTTAATGTGATATTGCACATATATATATAATATATTATGTATAATACAACTTAGATGAAGTAAATTCAGAAAGTAGAGACATCTTAATTTAGTGATTTAAATCATATATATCTTATTTGCAAATATATAATGAATACTCATTTTCATACTTGGATAAATGTTAGGAGAGGCTAGAAATCTGAAAACAAAACCCTTTCTTCCTGACTTGTCAATAATCAAACCTAGCCAAACTTTAGGACCTCTTAAACATCCAAAGGTAAATCTAAAATTGTGCAAATGTTGAGCATGTTAGTAGGTTGCTGAAAACCTAACGGGAATGGGTTAGGGTTAGGAAACCTAGGACCCTAAGTGAGTGGCTCTCAGTGCGGGGCCGGGGCCCTAAAGTGGCTAGAACTAGGATAACCGATTGATGAGTTAATTAACAAGTGATAACCTAAATAAATTTAAGGGAATGGGTATTAAAACATTAAAAAGATTAATTTGTGCCTCACCCATGCCATTAGCACTAAGATAGGCTATGGATGGGAGTGGGAGAAGGTACCTAGGCATAGGTACGATCGAATGGCGCTTGTCTGTATGAAAGGCATTCGATCCCGCATGTGCCTACTTGGGGGCCGGGGCCCGGAGTGGCTAGTACCAGGACAACCCAAGGTGTGAGGGCTATGCGATGACACTCACTTAGGTAGTTACTAGAGTTTTCTACCTAGGCCTTAGAACCCTTGTTGGTAAGAACTATACTTGTGGGAAATGTTACTCAACCCTAGGTATAACCTAGTAAGTTCCTTCTTTGTGGGCTTGGTGTTTATCTCCTAGCACGGAGGAGTGGATCCTTTTGGGTATCCACGTGGTTGGGTGGAAAATCTTTCTATCGAGGTATTCTTTGCAGATGTAAATAATTGAAGATCCATGCTTGTCTATGCACCTGTTGAAGAATGAAGACTTGTAATTATTCATGTTATGATGTAAACTTATGTATTCTCCTATGAGTAGTTTGAATGTAATGTAATTTCAAGATGATGTAATAATGGGTAGATATAGGAAAAAGGGTTATTTGGGATGTTTATTTTCATATACAAAATGTATGTTGAAGAGATGTAATTATGTAATGTTTCAAGTTATGTAAAATGTAGTGTATCAATGGTTGTATAATTGCAATATGTTAAGTTAGATGGATGAAATTGATTGTAGTGATTGATCTCTAAAAGCTTTAGATGGAAATTGAAAATGAATGTGTTTAAGTATTTTTCTAATAAAGAATATTAGATGGAATTTGTATGGGTAGTAAATGTGGCTGGTCAAGCCTGTCAAGCCTGTAGAGCGATTTGTGGCATTTCTGAAATGGGGTTATAATAGCCGATCGAGTCAACTGGTGATGACTTATGGTCTTCCGAAGTTGGGCCACCTGAAATGGCAGAAAATAATTTTCTTCAAAATTTTTGTTCGGGTTTCAAAGGTTATCTTGAGCTGACTATGATGTAATAAAATGTAAAATAAAATAATTCTAAGTTTGGTCAGCCTTATTGGCTAAAATTCTGGAACCTTCCTAGGCGGTGGAAAATTGCCTATATAAGGAAGGCTGTATTATTGTCTTAGGCAGTTCAGAATAGTTTTGGGTAGTAGATCTGGGTAATAATTCAAGGCTTTGTCCTACAGAATATTGTAAGGGAATGACCATGTGGTTTTGCATATTGTAATTCTGAAAGTTTGTAATTCCACATTTGTGGAGATAATAAGAAGCCAATTCTCTGTTCTTGCATATTGTTGTTGTTTCTATGGTTATGTTATGTGTTTGTGGTATTAAGGGGAGCACCCTTCATCAAGTGGTATCAGAGCAGGAGTTCTTGAGTGTGTAAACAGATCACCGACTGTGAGGCAGTTTGCACCAGGACCATGGCTAGGGTTTCAGCGCGCATCATGAAAATGCCTCCACAAAGAGAATGTGGCGGAAGAGTTGGTGCTGTGACACCTGAGGTTAGAGAGCTACAGAGACAAGTGCGAGCATTGCAAGAAGAGATTCGCAAAGGAATGAATCTTAATGTCAGAAATGAAAGCAAGGATGAAGCCGAAGAAGAATATCAAGAAGGAGAGGCTGAAATTGTGAACCAGGAGGAAGAAAGACTTTTTTGGGCTATTTCCAAGATTGGGAAAAGATCTAACATTGAGGTTCCTACATTTTCTGGAAATCTTAACCCAGAAGAATTGATTGACTAGATCAATAAATGTGAGGAATATTTTGAGTATGAAGATGTTGAGGATCCTGATAGGGTCAAATTTGCGAAGGCCAGACTGAAAGGTCATGTGAAGATCTGGTGGCAAGAAATTCAATTGGAGTGAAATAGAAGAGGGAAAGATAAAATCACGAGATGGGATCGGATGGTGGATAAATTGAAGCGACAGTTCATTCCTGTTGATTATGAGCTTGACCTACTGAAGAAAATGTAGAGTTTGAAGCAAGCAGGAAGATCTGTTTAGGAGTATACAGAGGAGTTCTATCGACTTCTCATTAGAACAGGCCATGTAGAAGCTGATAAGGAGAAAGTTGCCCGATACCTTAGTGGGTTAAGGCCAAGCATTCAGGAGGAGCTGAATTTGGTTCGAATGAACAGTATTGAAGAAGCATACTAGTTTGCCCTAAAAGTAGAGGAAAAGCTGAACAAGAAGTTTGAGAGTAGACAAAATGGAAGAGGTCGCGGTGGATGATCTGGTGGACGGTCATATGGTGGCTGAAATGAAGATCCAAAAAAGAAGGATGAGGCTAGTAGCAGTCAGAATCAGTGAGGAAATAATTCCAATCACTTCCAGAATCAGAATAATCAAGATCAGAGAGGAAGAGGAAGAGGACAAGGATCTGGAAGAGGTGGCTTCCGTGGAACATGTTTTCACTATGGAGAAGAAGGTCATAGGGCATTTGAATGTCCTCAGCACCAAGGCAGAACAGACAGGAGAAATGAAGGCCAAGCCAGAGTTGCACATGTAGATGAAGATGCCAGATCATCAAATTCTGAAGATGCTGAAAGAGGAGAAATGTTGATTAATAGAAGAGTCCTGTTCAGTGGTGAGAATGAACCTGAGCAAAGGAGGAGCCTGTTTCGCACTAGGTGCAAGTGTGAAGGTAAATGTTGTGATGTGATTATTGATAGTGGAAGCACTGACAATTTGGTGTCAGAAGAGATGGTGACAAAGTTGAATCTCAAGAGACAGAAACACCCACATCCATATCGAATTGCCTGGGTATAGGATGACCACAAGGTCATGGTCAATGAACAATGCCTGGTGAAGTTCAAGATTGGCGGATACCAAGATGAGGTATTGTGTGATATCATATCTATGGATGCATGTCATATGTTGTTGGGTAGACCATGGTAGTTTGACAGATGTGTTGTACATGATGGTCGTGCGAATACCTATTCCTTGACAAAGGATGGAGTGCGACATAAGCTAAAACCATTGAAGGAGACTGAAGAAAAGATATGTGGTAATGCAAGGATAACTTTTGTTGATGGAAGAAATTTTCTAGATGGTATGAGGCATGAGGATGTATGTTTTGCTTTAATTCCAAAAGCTGGTAAAGAGGAAGTAGAAGATGTTCCTATAGAAGTTGCAGATTTGTTGAATGAGTTTCAAGATATTGTATCTGATAATGTGCCTGATGGATTACCACCACTCAGGAAAATCAGTGATCAGATGGACTTGATCTCAGGAGCGAGTTTGCCAAATAAGTCAGCACACAGAATGACAACTGCAGAAAGTGAGGAGTTGAACAGACAAGTACATGAACTATTACAGAAAGGATTGATCCATGAGAGACCGAGTCCTTGTGCTGTACCAGTGATATTAGCACCAAAGAAGAATGGAGAATGGAGGATGTGTATAGATTTTAGGGCAATAAACAAGATCACAATCAAGTACAGGTTTTCATTGCCACGAATGGATGATATTATGGACTGTTTGAGTGGAGCTGTGTATTTCTCAAAGATAGATTTGAAGAGTGGATATCATCAGATTGAATCAGAGAAGGAGATGAATGGAAGACTGCCTTCAAGAAAAAGGAAGGACTATATGAGTGGTTAGTCATGCCTTTTGGGCTAACCAATGCACCGAGCACTTTCATGCGGCTCATGAACGAGGTTCTGAAAGAATTTCTGGGTAAGTTTGTCATTGTTTACCTAGATGATATTTTGATCTTTAGTAAGACATTGGATGAGCATATGATACATATTTGTATGGTGTTTGAGAAGTTGAGAGATGAGAAATTGTTGATTAATTTGAAGAAGTGCAGTTTTGTGAAGAAAGAGTTAGTGTATTTGGGATTTGTAGTTTCAGCAGAAGGTCTAAAAATGGACCCAGAGAAGGTACAGGCTATCCTTGAATGGCCTGCTCTAAGGAGTGCTACTGAGGTAAGATCTTTTCATGGTCTAGCTAGCTTTTACAGAAAGTTTATCAGAAATTTTAGCAGTATTTGTGGACCCTTGACTGAAACAATGAGAGGGGATAGAAAAGAGTTTAAGTGGACTAATGGGGCAGAAAAGAGTTTTCAATTGTTGAAATAAAAAGTTACAGAACAACCTATTTTAGCACTTCCAGATTTTAATAAGGTGTTTCAAGTAGATTGTGATGCTAGTGGTACTGCAATAAGAGCTGTTATGAGCTAAGAAGGTAAACCTGTTGCTTATTTCAGTGAGAAGTTAAATGATGCCAAGAGGAAGTATTTTGTTTATGATCAGGAATTTTATGCTATAGTTTAGGCATTAAAGAAGTGGAGACATTATCTGCTTCCTAAGGAGTTTGTTTTGTATACTGATCATCAAGCTTTTCAATATTTGAATGGTCAAGGAAAGTTGAATCAGAGGCATTTGAAATGGGTTGAGTTTTTGCAGAGTTATACATTTGTTTTGAAACACAGGAGTGGAAAGTCTAATAGGGTTGCAGATGCTCTTAGCAGAAGGAAACTATTGATGACAGAAATGCAGATTGAAGTGGTTGGGTTCAAGGAATTCAAGAATTTGTATCCAAAGGATCCTAATTTTGGTGAAGCTTGAAAAGCTTGTACAGAACCTGTTACTCTAGACAGGATGAAATGGTTGGATTTCATCATCCAGGATGATATGCTATTCAGAGGGAGTCAGTTGTGCATTCCATGAAGTTCTATGAGGGAGAATCTCATCAAGGAGAAGTATAGCGGAGGATTGGCTGGACATTTTGGTCATGATAAAACCCTTGGTTTGGTTAGTGAGAATTACTATTGGCCACAGTTGCAGCAAGATGTGAAGAAGTTTGTACAGAGTTGCAGAGTATGTCAGATGGCGAAAGGAGTGAAGCAGAATACAGGGTTGTATCTGTTAGAATTAATCTTTCCTTGGTTGAAAATATGTAATTAAAAGGATAAACCAAGGTATCCTTATTTGTATTTGTCCTCTAGTCCATGTAAGAGGACATGTCACTATTTTGTATTTCCTTTAATAAGGAAAATAGATATTCCTCCTTAAGAGGAATCACACATTTGTCACACACACAATAGGAATGTGACATTCATAGAAGAAGGGAGTTACATGAAAACTCCTCCACTCATCTCTACTTAAGAGATGTCTCTCACACACTTGCTAATATAATCTTCTCCTCTCTCTCTCAATCTCTCATTGCTCTCATTATTGTATTGAGCTCATTGCTCTCATCTTTTAGGCTTTTTGCCATATTCTTATTCACAAAGGAGTTTTTCTTTGCTTTTCCCCTTACCAAAATCTCTTGGCTCATTGTTGGATTCTTGAAGTGCTTTGTGGTTGATCTTGAAATCTTCTCTCCTTTGGTTTTGGTAAAATCTTCCAACATTTCATTTTCTTGGATTAATACTTGTTTAAGTTTTCATTCTTCTTACATGGTATCAGAGCTATCTAATCTTTGTTTAAGTGTTTTGTAGGAAGGTGCCATTCAAAGGAGCAATCTCTCTTTGTTTATCTAATATTTGTTTTGCAGATTTTTTTTTTGCAAATCTAACTTTTTTTTTCATTCTTCTTCATTCTAACCCCTTAGTTTTGGATGGCTTGCCGCCAAATCTAAGCTCTTTCAATCTCATTTTCAATTTTTTTAAGTTTACTTCTCAACTATATCCAGATTTATATCTCTATTTTTAAATACTTCTAACACAGATTTTACTTTACTAACGTCTCTATTGCAGGCTTTAATTCTGTGTTTTTCACTTAAATCTAACATTTTTTTAAACATTTTTTTAAAGATAGTTTTATAGACCCGTACTTAGTGGCTAATAAATTTTTTGTCAGATATTATCTTGTCAATCTCTTTGGTGGAGTTGTAGATAATTAGGTTTTACAAAACATATTTCAAAATCAGCCAGATCCAACGGTTCATTTGGGAGATATGACTCCCGCACTAAGACTATATTTCTGAAACAGTCAAATCTCTGCATTTTAATAATTTTGTTGCAGTTTAATCATTATTTCAAGTTATTATTACATCTATTTTTATAACATATTTCTCAGTTTTTGTAGGTATCTTGCAGCACTAATAATTATCTATTATATTCTTTTCTTTATTCAGCTCTTTCATTAGTTATTTCACTTATCCGAGAAGATTCTTTGATTTGTTTAATTTAGGATTCTTTCTTTCTTTAGTTTTTTTTTAATATTCCGACTTACGTAAGGAATTTCCATTACTAGTTCTATAAATCATTGCATTTAAAAATTGTTTCTCCATTTACATTAAATTTTTTAAATCTATTTAATATCTTTATTTAACTCTTATATTAAGAAGTTAACTTCAAGTAATCTTCCTTTTCTTAATCTTGCACTTTATATATTCACTGTTATTTACTTTGTGTAAGTTAATTTGATTAATTTATCATGTCTACTTTAATCCCAGAAATCAAGCTCAATAGCTCTAACTATCATCAATGGAAAACTCATGTGTCATTTTTATTTCGTTTTAAACATTTACTTGAAGTTGCTACAGATGCAGCTATTGAACCCGCTACCTCTGCTTCACAAGCAGAAAAAGATGCATGGAAGACCAAAAATGAGGAAGCCCTTGGTTTGATTGGTCTCTCCATCATCCCTGATCTTTATGTCCTAATTGGACATTGCACTAAAACTCATGAAGCGTGGACCATTCTACAACAGACATATGACAGCTCTTCAGAATCTCGTAAGATTCAACTCCAAGACAACTTGGAGGACTTAAGGTATAATGACTTTAAAAATATGGATGACTTTTTACTTAAATTTGATGCAGTTAAAACTCAACTAAGTGGTGTTAATGTTAGTTTAAGTGATATTAGATTGATTATAATTATTCTTAAGAAATGTCTTCCAAAAGAATTTCAGCAATTTATTACTAACATTCACTCTCAGCTTGCTATTCCTACTTTAGCTCCTCATTTAACTTATGCGATCTTTCAAAATTTGTTATGTCAAGAAGAGGCTAAATTATTGCAATTTGGTACTATTAAGTCTTTTGAACATGCTTTTGTTTCTAAAACTCCAAATCATAATAATAAATCTCATACTTCTAATAGTAATCATTATAATAATAATCATCATAATAACAATTATTCCAATAACAACAATAACTATCGTAACAATAATAATCATAATAATAATTATTCAAATAATAGGTCTAATTCTAGGCCTTCATACAATAATAATAACAATAATTACAATAATCAACATAACAAAACACCACATTGTACTTATTGTGGTAAAGATGGTCACCTAACTAATGTTTGTTTCAAAAAGCAAAATGATAAGAAGCCCATTAATAACAATAATCAAAATAACTTCAAATCTCAAGGTAATCAATCTCGTCGTGCTTTTACTGTTTGTTATAAAGCTTCTCATGCCTTAGAATGGATTATTGATAGTGGTGCTTCTCATCATGTTACATCTCATAGAGAAATTTTTGATTCTTTGCAACCTGATACTACAAATGTTCCTATTCAATTAGCTAATGATCAAAGTTGCAAAGTGGATGGTTTTGGTGATGTTAATGTTCCAAATGGAAAGTTGCACAATGTTCTTTATGTTCCTAAATTGAAATCTAACCTACTTTCAGTATCTCAATTATGCCAAGATTACAAAGTTGAATTTCACAAGGATATGTGCTATATTATTGATCCTAACACTAATCATGTTGTTGCTAATGCTAAGATGGATCATGATAACTTGTTTAAGTTTTATGAGTTTGCCTCTACAAGGTACTCTTTGAAAGTGAATATTGATTTTAATACATGGCATGAAAGGCTTGGCCATTTGAATTCTGATTATATTACTTTGATGCAAAAATCTAATATGGTTGATGGTTTACCTCATATTGTTCCCTCTAAACTAACATGCACAGGGTGCATGAGTGGGAAAATGAAAAGGGAGCCCTTTCCTCATGGTACTTCATGGAGGGCATCTCATAAGTTACATCTTATTCATAGTGATCTTTTGGGTCCAATGGAGAACATATCCATACAAGGTTCAAAGTATGCTCTAACCTTTGTGGATGATTTTACTAGAATAATTTGGATTTACTTTTTGCATACTAAAGATCAAGTACTTGATACATTTTCTGAATTTCATATGTTTGTGGAGAGGCAATCTGGTTTTAAACTTAAAATACTTAGAACAGATAATGGTACTGAATATGTTAATAATGCCTTTCGTTCTTACTTAAGATCTTTTGGTATCAAACATCAGCTTACTGTTCCTTATACACTAGAACAAAATGGTGTGGCGGAAAGGAAGCATAGAACCATTGTGGAAATGGCTAGATGTATGTTACATGCTAAAAATATGCATTACAAGTTTTGGGATGAAGCTATGGCTTGTGCCACTTATCTTCTTAATAGAACTCCTACTAAGGCTTTGCAAAATATAACTCCTGAGGAAGCATGGTCTGGTAGGAAGCCAAATTTACAACACTTGAAATTTTTTGGATCTATTGCTTATGTTCATACACCTAAACAAAAAAGGCATAAACTTGATTCTAAATCTTCTTCCTTTACTTTTGTTGGGTATGATGAATCTACTAAAGGTTATAGGGTTTATGATTCTACTACTAACAAGGTGCACATTGCAAGAGATGTTGTTATTGTAGAAAATGAAGTTCATGATTGTTCCAAGGCTAAAGATGATGAATTTAAAGGGGGTTTTATTGATCTCTTGGAGGACCAACCTCCTATTCTAAACCCTACTCCTAAAGCACCTATTTCTATTCCTATTAGTATTAAAAAAGATGATGATGATGATGATGATGATGATGATGATGATGGTAAGAATATCTCTACTCCTCTTAATGATAAGTTTGCTCATGATAGTGATAATGTTGTGCATGATGATAATGATGAATTTATTCCTCATAGTGATGATGAAAATGATGAATTTACTCCTCATAGTGATACTTCCATTACTTCTAAGAGAAATCCTAAATGGTTTAAAGATTTACTTAATGAAGGTGATAATTATATTTCTAGAATGGGTGGTCTTAGACCTAGGAGACTTAATTATTGTAACTATGCTTTGATGTCTTCTCTTATGCATTCTAAAGATCCTCAAAATTTTTCTCAAGCTAAAAGTCAACCTCATTGGCAAAGTGCTATGCAAGATGAATATGATAGTTTAATTTCTAATAATACTTGGGATTTAGTTACTTTACCACATGGAAAAAATCTTGTTTCATGTAAATGGTTATATAAAACTAAGTTGAATGCTAATAATGAAATTAGTAAGTTTAAAGCTAGACTAGTAGCAAGAGGTTTTTCTCAACTTGAAGGAATAGATTATAATGAAACCTTTGCTCCTGTTGCTAAAATGCCTACTATTAAAGTTGTTCTTGCTTTAGCTACAAAAATGAATTGGCCCATTCACCAAATGGATGTTAAATGTGCCTTTTTAAATGGTGACTTGCATGAAGAAATTTATATGTCTCAACCTCCTGGCTTTATTAAAGAAGGTAATGAACATCTTGTATGTAAACTAAAGAAAACTATCTATGGTTTAAAACAATCTCCTAGAGAATGGTACTCTAAAATTAATGCTTTCTTTCTTTCTCAAGGTTTTTCTAGAAGTAAAAATGATCCTAACTTGTATATCAAGCATAGTGAAAATGACATTATTATTATCATTCTTTATGTTGATGATTTGATTCTTACTTCAAGTTATAACCATTTAATTGATGATATTAAGTCTAAACTTAACCAAAAGTTTCAAATGACTGATTTAGGACTTCTTCATTACTTCTTAGGAATGCAAATTTGGCAAACCCCTAAGGGTATTTTTCTTTCTCAAAGTAAATATGCTAAAGATCTTCTTGATAAATTTCATATGAATGATGCTAATCATGTTTCAACTCCATGTGAATTAGGAACTAAGTTAATGATAGATATGAAAACTCCATTTATAGATGCTACTCCTTATAGACAACTTGTTGGAAGTTTAAATTATCTAACTCTTACTAGACCTGATATATCTTTTAGTGTTGGTTTAGTTTCAAGATTTATGACCAACCCCCAACAATCTCACTTCAAAATTGCTAAAAGAATATTAAGGTATATTAAAGGTACTCTTGATTTAGGTTTATTTTATGATGCAAATTCTGATTTTACTTTAAAAGGATTTACTGATTCAGATTTAGGTGGAGACCCCAATGATGGGAAATCTACTTTTGGGTATTGTTTTTTTCTTGGTTCAGGTGCTATATCTTGGAAAAGTAAAAAAGATCAATCTGTTTCACTATGTTCTACTGAAGCTGAATATAAAAGTTGTACCAATGCCTCCAAAGAGTCCTTATGGCTTAGAAGAATTCTTGAAGATTTGAGTCTACCTCAACAAGAACCTACACCGATATATTGTGACAATCAAAGTGCAATAGCCTTGGCAAAGAATCCAGTCTACCATGCAAAGTCAAAGCACATCTCTCTCCACCATCACTTTATTAGAGAGAAAATTGAAGAAAAGAAAGTTTCACTCATCTATTGCAAGGGTGAAGATCAAGTTGCAGATATTTTAACAAAGCCTCTTTCTAGAGAGAAATTTGAATTTCATTGTAAAAATTTGGGTTTGCTACCCCTTGATGTAAATCCCCCAAGTAAAGATTAAACGGGGGTGTTAGAATTAATCTTTCCTTGGTTGAAAATATGTAATTAAAAGGATAAACCAAGGTATCCTTATTTGTATTTGTCCTCTAGTCCATGTAAGAGGACATGTCACTATTTTGTATTTCCTTTAATAAGGAAAATAGATATTCCTCCTTAAGAGGAATCACACATTTTTCACACACACAATAGGAATGTGGCATCCATAGGAGAAGGGAGTTACATGCAAACTCCTCCACTCATCTCTACTTAAGAGATGTCTCTCACACACTTGCTGATATAATCTTCTCCTCTCTCTCTCAATCTCTCATTGCTCTCATTATTGTATTGAGCTCATTGCTCTCATCTTTTAGGCTTTTTGCCATATTCTTATTCACAAAGGGGTTTTTCTTTGCTTTTCCCCTTACCAAAATCTCTTGGCTCATTGTTGGATTCTTGAAGTGCTTTGTGGTTGATCTCAAAATCTTCTCTCCTTTGGTTTTGGTAAAATCTTCCAACATTTCATTTTCTTGGATTAATACTTGTTTAAGTTTTCATTCTTCTTACAGTATCAAACATTACCTATACCAGAGAAGCCTTGGGAGGATATCAGTATGGACTTTGTTCTTGGTTTACCGAGGACACAGTGGGGACATGATTCAATTTTTGTAGTAGTTGACAGATTTTCAAAGATGGCACATTTCATTCCCTGCAAGAAGACTAATGATGTTGTTCATATAGCAGAATTATTTTTCAGAGAAGTGGTGAGACTACATGGTTTTCCAAAGACCATAGTTTCAGATCGGGACACTAAGTTTGTTGGATATTTCTGGCGTACATTGTGGAAGAAGTTGAAGACAGATTTGAAGTTCAGTTCATCACATCATCCACATACTGATGGATAGACAGAGGTGGTGAATAGGAGTTTGGGAAATTTGCTGAGATGTTTGGTTGAAGATAAGCCAACAGGATGGGATTTGATTTTACCATAGGTGAAATTTGCATACAATAATTCTATCAACAGGAGCACTGGTAAATCACCATTCTAGATTGTATATGGAAGTAGTCCAAGAAATGCATCTGAATTAAGGAAGATAGATAAAGGAGAAATAAGTAGTGCTGAAGCTAAGGATTTTGTAGAACACTTGAAGAACATCCATGGGGAGGTGAGGAAGCATATTACCAAGATGAATGCGCAGTATAAGGCTAAGGCAGATGAGAAAAGGAGGTATAAGAAATTTCAGGTTGGTGATGAAGTCATGGTTCATTTGCGGAAGGAGCGGTTTCTAGTTGGTACATATAACAAGCTGAAAATGAAGAAGTTTGGGCCGTGCAAGATATTGAAGAAACATGATTCAGGAAATGCATATAAGGTAGAATTGCCTACTGAGCTAAATATTTCACTAGTGTTTAACATTTCAAATCTGACAGAGTATCATGAAGGAGGTGTTGAAGATGAGATCACAGCAGCACAATGGAGTATTCCAGCAACTAGTTCAGACACTAAGGAGATCGAAGATATTCTGGACAGTCATGTTGGTAGAAGCACAAGGAACAGGACATATGAAGAATATTTAGTCAAGTGGAAAGGATGACCTATTGAAGATTCATCATGGCTGACAAAGGAGGAGGTTAGCCATCTTGGTTTTCCTTTGCACACCTGAGTCGTGACAGGGTCACTTCTAAAATTACCCCGAGTGTCTGATGCAGGAGCATCCTGGGTGTAAGAGCAATCTTGCATCACCCAAAAATATTTCTATTTTTATTTTCAATAAGGGCTATTTTGTGCAGAGCTGCTATTTATGGAAAGTTACTATTTTTGGTAATTTTTGTATGTGCTCAGAATGATCTAATTTCTTTCTTGGAGGCTCATTTTGGTCATATAAGTCTGCCAGTAAAGTTTCATTGCCAGATCAAGTGTATATTCGAAGATATTGAAGATTTTCAGTATTGGCAGCAGGGTACAAGAACTTTGAACTCAGTTTTGAAGGCTTTAGAGGCCCCGGATGAGGTCAAAAATTTGGGTGACAAGCACTTGCGCCAGTAAAGCCTATAGAGCGCTTCGTGGCATTTTCGAAATGGGGTTATAATAGCCGATCGGGTCAACTAGTGATGACTTATGGTCTTCGGAAGCTGGGCCACCTGAAATTGCGAAAAATAATTTTCTTCAAAATTTCTGTTCAGGTTTCAAAGGTTATCTTGAGCTGACTATGATGTAATAAAATGTAAAATAAAATAATTCTAAGTTTGGTCGGCCTTATTGGCTAAAATTCTGGAACCTTCCCAGGCAGTGGAAAATTGCCTATATAAGGAAGGCTATATTATTGTCTTAGGCAGTTCAGAATAGTTCTGGGTAGTAGATCTAGGTAATAATTCGAGGCTTTGTCCTACGGAATATTGTAAGAGAATGCCCATGTGGCTTTTCATATTGTAATTCTGAAAGTTTGTAATTCCACATTTGTGGAGATAATAAGAAGCCAATTCTCTGTTCTTGCATATTGTTGTTGTTTCTATGTTTCTGTTATGTGTTTGTGGTATTAAGGGGAGCACCCTTCATCAATAGGAAAAAGGGTTATTTGGGATGTTTATTTTCATATACAAAATGTATGTTGAAGAGATGTAATTATGTAATGTTTCAAGTTATGTAAAATGTAGTGTATCAATGGTTGTATAATTGCAATATGTTAAGTTAGATGGATGAAATTGATTGTAGTGATTGATCTCTAAAAGCTTTAGATGGAAATTGAAAATGAATGTGTTTAAGTATTTTTCTAATAAAGAATATTAGATGGAATTTGTATGGGTAGTAAATGTGGCTAAAAGAATTATCTATCAGCTTTAAATAAATCATACATTTACATTTAAGGGAACCTTGGAAAGAAGTTAGAATAAGTTTTGTTTATTTGTAATTCTTAAAAGTTCAAAATTTTTCATAAAACTCTACTTAGGTTTTCTTTTATAAAGTAAACCTTTGTGCTTTTCCCTGGTTCCCTTGTGGGGCGTGACATCTTTGGTATCAGAGCCAGGTTGCTACACTGGGGCCTAAAGAATTGGGTCCATGTACCTTAAAACTTGTACTACATCTTAGGAAAACTCAAAACAAAAAATCAAACCATAAACTCATCATTCTTCTTAACTCATGGCAGGATGCCACCCATAACCCGTGGTTGAAGAGGAGGTGCCCAAAATGCCCCTCCTAGATCTCAACATGAAAGTTCTCATGAAGAAGAACAATATGAGGGGCAAGGGGAACAATCTAACAATCAATCAGGAGGTTTTCAGGGAGCCCAAGTAGCAGAATTAGTACAACAAATTCTTCAGAGGTTAGAGGCAGGGCAAGATAGAGGCCAACATGGGGAGAATAACACTCACCATGAGGAAAGAGAAAGAAGTCCTAGGAGGAGAGACTCGACAATGGAAGAAGATGCCCTACGGGCTTCTCATATGTGGGATCTCCTTAGGACCAAGACAAACCCATTTAAGGGAACACAAGGTGGAACTACCACACAAACTTGGTTGCTAGAATTAGAAAGGCTTTTCTCCATGCACCCTTACAGCAGTAATACCAAAGCCCGGTTTGCCGTTATTCACCTTAGAGACTTTGCCTCCACATGGTGGGAAACAGAAAGAGAGAAGCTTCACTTAGACATCACCACCCTTTCTTGGGAATTATTCCTAGAACTTTTTCGAGGTAAATTTCTATCTGACCATTGGAAGTGGGAAAGAGCTGAAGAATTTCACAATCTGAGGCAGCTTAATATGTCAGTGGATGACTATGAGAGGAAGTTCTTGGAACTCAAGCCATATTCAGGGTTTAAGGATGATGAACCTATGTTAACTCAACACTTTCTTAGAGGGCTCAACGGTCATTTGGCCTATAGTGTAAGAATGTTTGAACCTCAGACTATAAATGATGCAGTCATCAAGGCTCGTCTTGAAGAATAAAACATAGCCTTGGGGTTAGGAAGCCGAACCAGTGGCCAAGGTGGCAATACTTTCCAGGTTGGGTCAAGGAATCAATTTCAAGGCACACCTAAGAACTATCTGCCTAAGGGGAATCAGAACCAACAGAAAAGGAAGTTTTTCAGCAACAACAACAACAACAATCAAAATGGAAACAAAAGTAAAAGTGGGGGTTCTCAATCTAATAATCCTCACAACTGGCAATGTGTAAAATGATTCCCAAACCGTCTGCCAGCTCAGAGTATGCCTTAGAACTCTAGTCAGGGTAGCTACCAGCAATCTAGTGCACCTTCTACAGGGAGGAATTTTGTCAAAAACACTGGATGTTACTCTTGTGGGCAACATGGGCACATTGCAGTAAATTGCCCTTAGAAATCTTCTCCAGCAGTTAGTTTCAGATAGGCCACTTCAGAACCAACAGTAGGTAACACAGGCAGATCTCATCAAGTGTTTTCTACTGTAAACCAGGGTCAAGCCAATCATCAGGGGGCAGTCATTGAAACTCCAGGTTTGTTGAAGGGTATCTCTACCACCATTTTGTTTGATTCAGGGGCAATAGATTCTTTTATTTCATCTTCTTTAGTAGAGCAATGTGGGCTGAAGGCAGTAAGGCAGGAAGATAGGTTGAACTAGCCTTCGGGGCAAGAGTAGCCTCTGACTCTTGTGTTCAAAGTTGCAGTTTAGAACTTGGACCTTTCTCTACCTTAGTAGATCTTAGAGTGATTCCTTTAGGGTCATATGGAGTAGTGTTGGGCATGGATTGGTTGGATGCTCACAAAGCCACTTTGGATTGTCGAAACAAAAGTGTTCAATGCACTGATGACTCGGGGAAACCTAAGAAGATTATTGGGGTTCAATCATCCATCTCTCTCCGCATGATTTCTGTGATGCAGCTTAAGAGGTGCATGCGCAAAGGATGCCAACTTTTTGCAGTCATAATGGAGGATTTAGATCAAGAAGAGAGTAGGGAGATATCATTAGATCACCCCCTTTTACAGGAATACTTGGATGTTTTTCCAAAAGAAATTCCAGGGATGCCACCCAAGAGAGACATAGATTTCCAAATTGATTTGGTGCCGGGAGCAGAACTAATTTCCAAAGCTCTGTACCATATGACCACACAAGAACTTGAGGAACTCAAGGTTTAGCTAGAAGAACTTTTAGAAAAAGGGTTCATAAGACCTAGTGTATCACCTTGGAGAGTGCCAGTAATATTTGTAAAGAAGAAAGATGGATCTCTTCGATTATGTATTGACTATCGTCAACTGAACAAGGTTACCATCAAAAATCAGTATCCTCTACCTTGCATTGATGATCTATTTGATTAGATGAAAGGGGCAAAAATATTCTCTAAGATAGATCTCAAGTTAGGCTATCATCAACTTAGAATTCAAGAAGCTGATATTCATCGAACAACTTTTCACACCAGGTATGGCCATTATGAGTTCACAGTGGTACCCTTTGGGTTAACAAATGCTCCTTCCATATTTATGAGCTTGATGAATGGAGTGTTTAGAACCTACTTGGACAAATTTGTTATAGTGTTCTTAGATGATATCTTGGTATACTCCAAAGCTCTTGAAGAACACAAGGTTCATCTTCGGCAAGTATTGCAGTGCCTTAGGGAAAATCAAATTTATGCCAATGCGAAAAAGTGTGAATTCTTTCAGACAGAGGTTAAGTATCTTGGACATGTCATATCAGGAAGCGGTATTGCTATTGACCTAGATAAAATTCAAGCTATAGTGGAGTGGCCAACTCCAACTAATGTCCCTGAGATTCATAGTTTTATGGGATTAGCCAGGTATTACAGAAGGTTTGTCAAACATTTTTCTCGGGTTTCTCATCCCATTACTTCACTTCAAAGGAAGGGTAAGAAGTTTGTTTGGACAGAAAAATGTGAGGCCACTTTCCAAACCTTGAAAGAAAGATTAACCAGTGCTCCAATTTTGGTAGTTCCTGAACCATCCAAAAATTTTGTAGTATGCACAGATGCTTCTCTAGAGGGGATCGGGGCAGTTCTTATGCAAGAAGGAAAGGTTGTGGCTTATGAGTCAAGGAAACTCAAGGATCATGAACTCAACTACCCCACCCATGACCTTGAACTTGCAGCAGTCATACATGCCTTGGTGAAATGGAGACACTTTCTGTTGGGTCACAAGTTTGAACTCCAAACAAATCATAGAAGTCTTCAGTACATCTTCTCCCAACCCAATCTCAATGCTAGGCAATGAAGGTGGATGGAATTTTTATGTGAGTATGATTTCAAAGTTAAGTACGTTCAAGGCAAAATGAATGTGGTGGTAGATGCTTTAAGCAGGCACCGACATACTCTTTCAGCCTTAACCCTTAGCACAGATTTGGAGACCAGAATCAGGGAGGCCCTTACTTCTGACCCTTGGTTTCAGGAGGTTAAGTTAGAGATAGAATCAGGAAGGCCTTTGGAAGGTCGCTTCTCAGGATATTCCTTGGATTCAGTAGGGTTGCTAAAACAACAAAATAGAATCTATGTTCCCATGGCCGGAGATCTTCGTGTGCTTATCCTTTCGAAAAGCCACAAGGTGCCCTATTCAGCACATCCATGGGTGAAGAAAATGTATGCCGACCTACGTCAATTATACTATTGGTCAGGGATGAAGAGAGATATAGCGGACTATGTGGCTAGATGTTTAGAATGTCAGAGAGTGAAGGCCGAGCATCAACACCCTACAGGTCTATTGCAGCCTCACCTAGTGCCAAAATGGAAATGGGATATCATTTCCATGGATTTTATAGTGGGACTTCCAATGACTCCTAGGAGACATGATGCTATCATGGTAACAGTGGATAGACTCACCAAGGTAGCTCATTTTTCTCCTATATAGTCCTCCTATTCAGCATCTTCTATGGCCAAAATATTTATAAAGGATATTGTGAGACTCCATGACATTCCTAGAAAAATCATATCTGATCATGATCCAGTATTCACCTTGGCTCTTTGGACATCACTTCAGCATGCTTTAGGGACTCAGCTCAACTTCAGCTCAGCCTATCACCCTGAGACAGATGGGCAGATAGAGCGAGTCAATCAGGTCCTTGAGGATATGCTCAGGATGTAAGTTATGGACAGGAAAACCCATTGGGAGGAATACCTCTACTTGGTGGAATTTTCATATAACAATGGTTATCATAGTTCCATAGGTATGTCCCCTTTTCAAGCATTGTATGGTCGCCCATGCCGTACCCCCTTGAGTTGGGACCAGTTGGAGGAAAGGGTGCTTTTGGGGCCGAAAATGTTGCAGGATATGGAGGATCAAGTCAGGCGCATCAGAGAGCATATTGTGATAGCTCAGGACAGACAAAAGTACACCGATGCTCACAGGATTGATGTACACTTTTCTCCTGGAGATAGAGTATTTTTGAGGGTGCATCCATGAAAGAGTCCAATCCGTTATGGAAAAGGCTCCAAGTTGGCACCCCAGTTTGTTGGCCCTTTTGAGGTCCTGGAGAGGATAGGACCAGTAGCCTATCAGCTTGCCTTGCCACCCAGCCTTGCTCGCATTCATGATGTATTCCATGTTTCAGTTCTTAGAAAGTATATTCCTGATGTGACTCATGTTTTGGATTGGAATGCATTACAGGTAGCGGACGGGCAGCTAGCTTTAGAGCTAGTGCGTATTCTGCACCAGCGGACACTGACCCTCAGGGGTCGCATCATAGAGCAGGCAAGGGTCCAATGGGACCCCAATGATGAATCTTCCACCATATGGGAAGATGCTGCTAGGCTTAGAGATGCTTATCCATATTTATTTGTAGGCTTCCAGGAGTAAGCCTAACTCTAGGGGGGGAGGATGTAATACCTCTCCTATAGTGATACTATGATTTGACTCTTTCCTATTATGATGGTTAGAACTATGCCCTCATGTTTATGTTTCATGGAGGATTATATGTTCATCGGATGACATTTATATGTTCAGTTATAGTTACATTGATTATATGTTTATGAGATCCTAGAAGAATTTATTTTACATGTTTTATCTAATGATTTGGATACTAACCCTTATCACGATTGTTTTATGGATACATATGTCTGATTTGTTTTCATGACTCAGGATGGAGTCGTAGTTACTCACTTAGTGAGGTCCACACGATGTACCAATCCTAGTCATCTGTCTGCAAGTATTTGATCTATATATGTGTACATGTATCTCTTCTTGGTGATGCAGGATTTGTAGGTACTGGGTATCGTCTCCACCTGGCTTCACAGGTCTGAGTGATCCCTTAAATCCTTGATCATTGTTGTTGTCATGGAGATATCACCAAGCCTCAAAAAAGAAAACCTTTACCTTGATCATTCACCCTAGGTGGGAAGTGTCAGATCAGTTCCTAGTAGGGAGGTAATATGTGATTTATCAGTTAATAGGATTTGGACCTTGTACTTGATTTTAGGGTATGCTCAATCTTGGTAGTAGATTATCAATGTGAGTCTTTGCTGGTCAAAGGTTGTTATCTTTGTTTAGATTATCATGTTAGCTTTAGGGGTAAGTTGATACATGTACCTTTAATCATACGAATAATCGGTTACTTATAATATATGTGTCATAAACATATGGGTGCACACATATGTTTATGAACACATATACGTATATTAAGATAGATATATATATAAAAATAAATATATATAATATATATATATATATACTTAATTATATTAACAGGACTAATGAATTTTACTATCTTAATAATTGATTGGTAAAATTATTTTAAGAATATATTTATATACATATATTCTTAAATAGAAATTATAATTATAACCTATTTGTAAATAATAATAATAGTAATTAATAAAAAGAAAATGCTCTTTGTAATAAAACTAGCTATCTAGGAGGGAGTTGAACTCGAGACCTCCTAGAAGTTAGGCTAGTTGAATTCCAAATGTGCTATGTAATTTCCTTGTAAGCTATTTAATTAATTTTGTGGTTATAGTTTTCTTTGGATGTTGTTTTAATTAAATTCATTAAAAGCTTTATTATTGTTTACGTGAGATGATTGGTTTTTCCAACTAATTATGGAAGTTGGAGAGGTTTCTTCCCGTAGAGAAAATCCTCCAACTATCATAGTTGGATATTAAATATTTTAGAAGGTGTGAGCGGAGGGAGGCTGGATTTTGGAAAGAAATTGGAGGCTGGAAAAAAAAACTATTGAAAATATTATTGAACGGAGAATTTATTAAATCTCAGTTTGAAGGTCTGTGGGCATTGAATTTGGAAGACTGCAAGCATAAGGATTCAAAGGAGTGCTGGAAAAGTTAGAGAGGATTTGATCGTCCTTCATCAAACAATTTTCAGAGGACTCCAGGTTGGAATCGAGCCTAAGAAATAGATTTATTTTATAATGTGAATGTTATTTTTAGATTTGTTTGAATGATTTGTGTTTTAAAAAAAAAGATTACAGAATATTGATACATTATTGTATTATTGCTGGTCATGTAGATAATATTGCATTATTTTTCCAGCCATCCATACATTATAGAAATGATATAGTTTTGTGTTTCAAATGCTATATTATT
Organism: Chamaecyparis obtusa; assembly: GCA_027943335.1. Taxonomy (NCBI): domain Eukaryota; kingdom Viridiplantae; phylum Streptophyta; class Pinopsida; order Cupressales; family Cupressaceae; genus Chamaecyparis; species Chamaecyparis obtusa. The sequence continues at coordinate 144,762 of BSBK01004809.1, forward strand.
GTGGCATTCTGTCATTTTAATAATAATGTATTCTGTGTTGGTTATACTTTATTTTGTATAATTTTATTATTGTAGAAACCATAAAGGACTGATTTTATAAATTAATTAATTGATTTTATTAATTAATTATATCTTATAAACATAAATTAATTTATATTTTATAAATTAATTAAACCGTTTGCAAAGTAAATGAAAAAAAAATCAAAGTAAATTTATTATAGTGTAAAACCATAATAAAATTTTAGTATAGTAATTTATTTTATTACTCTGTTAAAAACAATATAAAATAATGTTCAAAATTTACTTTATAAATTTTGAATTTATAAAATAAATTTTGAAACCGAAAATTGGTTTAAAGTTATGATAAAGTAATTTTTTGTTTTTGAAATCGAAAATGATATAGGAAATAATAAAAACATAGGGCAAACAAAATTTATGTTTTAAACCTTTTTCAATTTTGTTGGGTTAAAATAAAAACAAATTTTGATAATATTGTTGGTGTTATTAATATATTTTATTATATGTATAATATATGTAAAATATTATATATATAATATAATATATGTTTTTATAATATTTTTCGGTGTAGTATATAGTATTATATTATATATATAATATGTGTAATATTATATATATAATATAATTTATGCTTTTATGTTATTATTTCATTTAAATTTTAGTATTATATTATACATATAATATATCTAATATTATATGTATAATATGATATATGTTTTGAAAACATGGGTTTCAATTAATTTAATATATTATACATATATATATATATATATATATATATATATATATATATATATATATATATATATATATATATATATATATATATATATATATATATATATATATATATATATATATATATATTATATATATATATATAATATAATATATGGATGTATTAATTTTAAGACATCTAAGAGGCATATGAATTTGATAAGTAAATTATATAAATATTTAATGTGATATTGCACATATATATATAATATATTATGTATAATACAACCTAGATGAAGTAAATTCAGAAACTAGAGACATCTTAATTTAGTGATTTAAATCATATATATCTTATTTGCAAATATATAATGAATACTCATTTTCATACTTGGATAAATGTTAGGAGAGGCTAGAAATCTGAAAACAAAACGCTTTCTTCCTGACTTGTCAATAATCAAACCTAGCCAAACTTTAGGACCTCTTAAACATCCAAAGGTAAATCTGAAATTGTGCAAATGTTGAGCATGTTAATAGGTTGCTGAAAACCTAACGGGAATGGGTTAGGGTTAGGAAACCTAGGACCCTAAGTGAGTGGCTCTTAGTGCGGGGCCAGGGCCCTAAAGTGGCTAGAACTAGGATAACCGACTGATGAGTTAATTAACAAGTGATAACCTAAATAAATTTAAGGGAATGGGTATTAAAACATTAAAAAGATTAATTTGTGCCTCGCCCATGCCATTAGCGCTAAGATAGGCTATGGATGGGAGTGGGAGAAGGTACCTAGGCATAGGTACGATCGAATGGCGCTTGTTTGTATGAAAGGCATTCGATCCCGCATGTGCCTACTTGGGGGCCGGGGCTCGGAGTGGCTAGTACCAGGACAACCCAAGGTGTGAGGGCTATGCGATGACACTCACTTAGGTAGTTACTAGAGTTTTCTACCTAGGCCTTAGAACCCTTGTTGGTAAGAACTATACTTGTGGGAAATGTTACTCAACCCTAGGTATAACCTAGTAAGTTCCTTCTTTGTGGGCTTGGTGTTTATCTCCTAGCACGGAGGAGTGGATCCTTTTGGGTATCCACGTGGTTGGGTGGAAAATCTTTCTATCGAGGTATTCTTTGCAGATGTAAATAATTGAAGATCCATGCTTGTCTATGCACCTGTTGAAGAATGAAGACTTGTGATTATTCATGTTATGATGTAAACTTATGTATTCTCCTATGAGGAGTTTGAATGTAATGTAATTTCAAGATGATGTAATAATGGGTAGATATAGGAAAAAGGGTTATTTGGGATGTTTATTTTCATATACAAAATGTATGTTGAAGAGATGTAATTATGTAATGTTTCAAGTTATGTAAAATGTAGTGTATCAATGGTTGTATAATTGCAATATGTTAAGTTAGATGGATGAAATTGATTGTAGTGATTGATCTCTAAAAGCTTTAGATGGAAATTGAAAATGAATGTGTTTAAGTATTTTTCTAATAAAGAATATTAGATGGAATTTGTATGGGTAGTAAATGTGGCTAAAAGAATTATCTATCAGCTTTAAATAAATCATACATTTACATTTAAGGGAACCTTGGAAAGAAGTTAGAATAAGTTTTATTTATTTGTAATTCTTAAAAGTTCAAAATTTTTCATAAAACTCTACTTAGGTTTTCTTTTATAAAATAAACCTTTGTGCTTTTCCATGGTTCCCTTGCGGGGCGTGACAAAAATGGTCAGCACTCCCCTTAGAATTTATGAAATGGATTAACCACCTCCTATGTCTTCTATAAGTCTACTGGTTGTATGGGACTCTAACAGGTCCATCTTTTGGTGTAATGATAGCCACTACTTGTAATAGAATATATATCTATTTATTTTATATAAGTATTATAATTAAATGTACATTATATATGTATGTGTATATGTGGGTGCACACATATATACCTATGAATATATAAATATTATAACTTATGTTTTTTAATTGCTTGTACAATGACATCTTTAACGTTTAAATAAAGTTTATTACATAAAATAAAATAAAAAAAGTAAAAAGGAAGTTCTTTTGGTAAAACTAGCTATCTATGGGATTTGAACTTGAGACCTCCTACACTAGTACATTTGACCTTAAATTTCAAGTAAACAATTAGACCATCAAATAGAAATATTTTGGTTGGTCGAATTATAGAAGGAAACCTTTTTTTTTTTTTTAATACATGCCCCGTGTTGGTCACAATTTTGAATAACACCATGTTAGTCAAAATTGCGACCAACACGGGCATAACATAAAGTAAAAAAATAAAATTTGAAACTTCATTTGAGCATTTCATTTCAGCGCGCGTGAAAGAGCCGATAGAAGCCAAGGGTGAAGAGTTGAAGTAGAGGGTTAAGGTATGTTGAATTGATTTCCAATAAGAATCGAATGCTATATATAAACTATGGATTTAGGATTTATGAAAAGTTGGTTGAATTAGTTGTTTAGAATTTATATAAGTTGAAAATGAATAAAATTGTAAGCAATAGAAATACTCTATTTTCTGTAAAATTCATTCATCTTGAAGTCTCAATTCAGTTATTCTGATGCATTAAAAGAATTGCAACATTTCTTTGTTCAATTCATGCCATTTTCGAATGAGTCTCATTTTATATTGAAACTATTGTTACTACGCCAGTGGTCTATCTAATAGCATTTCTTATTTTAGTTTACTGTTATTGCAGTAGGAAATTAGAATAATGAGAACCATTCTAACCTAATAATGAGAACCATTCTAACTATTGTTACACCAGTGGTATATCTAATAATGAGAACCATTATAACCATGGAATGTTAATTCTAACCTGTATTATTAGATCATTAACCGTGCATATGCAGAGTTGTCTGGAGTAAAGGTGATCATAGTTAAATAACAGTGAGAAAATACAATGAAATTGGATGCAATGTGTAGCAGTGGATGATCTATCTGAATAAGGAAGGGTTTTTATGTTTGAAAATGTTTTGTCATGCTGAATGAATGGTGATTCAATCACTAATTTGATGCAGCAGTGAGTTGTAACAGGAGATTGGGGAAGCCCTAGCAAACTAGGGTTTGGAGTCAAGATTTGAGGGTTTTGGTGTTGCAGGGCCTGTGAGTCTAATTGCTTGTGGATTTAACCATTTTGAGTCATTTTATAACTCTTCTGAAGGTTTGGTAGGATAAGTGAATGTGAGGAGAGTAGTTTCTTTGAAAATTTGGTCATTTTCATGCATTGAAAATAGGGGTTTAGTCATGGTTAGGTGTGTTGGTCCAAAGTAACCCTATAAAATATTTTAGTATGGGATGCATCAAATGTCAGTTTTTAGGTCAAATGTCCCTTCTAAGATCCCTTAGGGATTTATGATGATTTCCTCGAAGAACTAACAATAAGAGACTTCCTTCTTTGAATTCTTGATCATTCTTGTGAAGCACAATCTATGATACCTCCTTAAATGTTTATGTAATTGATTTAAGGGAAACATGTATTTGTAATAATTATTCAAGGGATAATGTTTATGGATCTGGTTAAGTAATTATTCATATGTGATGTAAACCATACATCTATACTCGGTGCAATTCCTAATAATAATTATATTTTTACCATGCTTGTTCTCCTAGTCTATATATGGACATCGACTGATGACATTGTTTGAGCAATATTACTATTGTATCAAATTGAGGAACCATCCTAGTAAGGAGAATGTATCCTATTGTATATCCCTCTATTACTGGGATATGTTTAAGGAGTGTTGATTGTCTTAATTGCTATATGTGAGATAGAATGCTGCCAGGAAATAGTTTATGGATATTGCGATAACTGATGCCTCTTATTTGGATAAACACTGTGATTAAATGTTGTGTATATTGACTTTGGGTGGCTGTAATGTCCCTTGGATATACTCTTAGAGTTAAATTATTGATATCGCTCTTTTATTATGATAGTTTTGATCACTATGTGATCTATAAGTAATGTATCGATACCAATTATGTCTGGATAGGATTGGCTCTTATGTTGTCTTGATGATTAAGGTGTTATTTTACTAGTCTTGATACGACTCTATGTTTAATGTGAATGATCTCTTTGATCCTTACCACTTGTCTGGTCTTCTTTGTGAGATGGAAGTATGTTCTGTCTGGTTTGGCTTCTGCAAATGCAAAGAAACTTGTATCGACTTGTTAGGATCCTCAATTGTATATAGGTTACCTGACATTCTGAGTTGTACATTTTTATGGATGTCTCATAGCCAAAGGGGTTATTGCTCCTTCTATGAATCCAAGTGTATCCTCCCTTGAGTAGACCAAGTAGGGATATGAGTAAAGATAAGCCACCTTTTTTCTCCTCTCTACCTTCCCCGAAAATCTCCTTTTATCCCGTCAGCCTGTTACATATGTGGTAGGGATGATATTGCTTACACTTGTCTATGTTTCCTGCTTTCATGGAATTCCATTGCCCACTGTTAGGTTGATGCCGATAAGATTTTTTGGTATGGGATGCATCAAATGTTAATTTTTAGGTCATTAGGGGTCAATTTGAAGCATTTTTATAAGCCTTAATTGGCTTAATTATTTTCCATCCACCCTGGAGCTTATATGTATGAACAGTCATTTGTGGAACATGAAACATCATCGATATGAAAGAAGGCTTTCATATTACCCAAGGTCAAAGTATAAGAACTAATTAAACATGAGAAAACCTTCTAATCAATGTTATATGTATGAAGATGATTTTGAAACAATCATGAGGACCAAGACAAATGATCCATCAATAATGCACAATCCATTAATGGGTATTTAGACATTAGTCTATTTTTTATATTTGAATCTACATACAGGCACATGGCACATTGAACACATTAGGGAATTCTCTTGAATCTTAAGTATCAAGTTCCTATTAGTCGTATTACGGGTCAAGTTCCAATTAGGCAAAAACCTAAATAGACCAATTCAACAATAATGAGCCAGGATCAAAATAATAAGCATGCACACAATACTCTTATAATGAGAAATGTAGTTTTACAATTAAATTCTAGATGTGCTCAATCTTAGATCCTTCCCTTTACATGATTCATTTGAATTGGTGTTAAATCTTAAAATACAACCATGTAATTTGGAATGACTCACACTTTAGCCAACTCAATGAATAATATGAAAAAGACAGCTAGGTTTGAATTTTAAAATTTGGAGTTCAAATAAAAAGATGTAGAATAATCTAAATCAAACATCATTATAGTACATGACCGTACATGCACTTCTTAAATTTGTATTTATTTGTGCTAATTCATTTGTCACTTAAAAATCATTATTTAGTCTTATTGTCATTCACAATAACCAAAGCGACAGTAATGTTGGAAAGGCAAATGAGGAGCCCATCATTATGCCTTTGAGTTTGATTACAACTTTCTTTGAGCACCAAAGAATGAGATCCAAAGAATTACTTGATTTCATCAACATTTGGCAATGGTCATCTTGATCACTGGTAGACATTCAGATTTAAGAAGGATTATCATTACTCCTTTTGATCTACTCATTGTCTTATTACTTCTTATCTTTACCTTACTGCATATTTGTATGACCAACTAATTTTCATTTCATATTCTGTGTAACTATGCTTCTCCTTAATAACATTTCATCAATCCAGCAAAGCAATACACACAATTTTTTGATAAAATATACAGAAAAATATTTGTAACCAATACATCATCAAAGTCATTATGCAACTAGATACTGTTGTAATAGAAAAATATATCAAAAAATAACAATTTTTTTTCTTAATCAAAGCACATATTTAAGAGATGGTTCATAAAGGGACTAATCTTATTCTTTCCTAGGACATCAAACAAGTACTTGTCAAGACTGTTCCTTTAATCAACATTTAACATTTGAAAAATTCCTTTTATCTGCTGTTGACAAGAAGTATTTCAAAGTCTGCATTTGCCTCCTCAATGATCATTTCAGCCATTAGTTTGTTTAACTTGGCCAGGTTTTCTTCTTGAATATGGACTTGTAGAGGCAATTTAATAGTTCAGGAAACTAAGAAATGAGTTGTCATTATGGTAAGCCACAAATATGGTCTTGAGAGTCTTATTGGAGGTGCTTAACTTTGGAAAGTTACCATGTTAATGTCATTAAAAAAATACAAAAAATTAAGGCCTACGAGATTTTATGATAATGTTCTATTTGAAATAGGGTGCTCAAGTTAACAATGAAATAAAAAAATCCATGCTTGTATTCATATGATACTCTTTACAATTGTTTTTCTATCTATACACCCTCTATTGCTATTGTAATGGCAAAGCATCAAAATCGTCCATTTCTAAACTTTGATTTGGTATGATAAATGTCCCTTTGCGTTGAGAAAATTATAGGTGAGAAAATGGTTGTTCAGTAATGATTTGTATCTGCAAGTTGCAAACAAATCATCCTTCTTCCACCAATGAGGCATTCCATTCAGGAAAGACCATTCCTGACGATATCAACACACAAAAAAATAGGGAGACAATTGCTAGACTATGGTCTAACTTAAAAAGAAAAGGTGATGGAAAATGTTATTGTCCTTGCAAAATTTGTAAGGGCTTAAAGACTCGAAGATATCTAATCAAAACAGCTGAGGAACATTGTAGGCAACATGGTCACATTGAAGGGGGAAACAAATTTCATCCATTGGTATGTATTTTAATAATTTATAAAATATTACATAAGACATGATTTGATGATGACATCATGGTCATGGTTAATATAAGGTCATCATTTTCATATAGGTCAATGTCCCTGAGTTTCATGTTATGGACCATGACAATCCAGAGAATGTGGATTTCCAAGTGAGGGAACATGGAGGTGTGAATATAGAAGTAGAAGGTAATGATACCATGGAAGAAGACCACGATGATGAAGAAGATCACGATGATCAAGATGATCACAATGATCAAGATGATGATGAGGATGATGATGATGTTGATGCAGAGCTTGATGTACCTATACTTGAGAAGGCACACGAGCCCCTATATGAAGGCTCTGAAACAAATCTTCTTGTCGATGTATTGTTGTTGGTGAACTTGAAGGTTATGAATGGTTTATCCAACATAGCAATGACACGTATGTTAAGGTATGTCATCTTTTTTCATTATTTTAGTTGTAATTCCCTTACAATTAACATTGGGTGAATCGTGTAGAAATTAATATTCTTTAAATTAACAAATTATATTTTTGGTTGTAGGTTGATAGGTGAGTGTTTGTTACCACCATAAAAAATTCTACCTCACTCGTACCGAGAATTAGCTAACATTATGAAAGATATTGGAATGGAGTATCAAAAAATACATGCATGTCTGAATGATCATATTATATATCATAAACAACATGAATTTGCAATAGAATGCCCTAGTTGTCATATTAGTAGATATCAATTAGATCGAATAACAAAAAAGGTGCCTTGCAAGGTTCTTTGGCATATTCCCATTATTCCACATCTGTAATGATTATTTAAGTGCAATAGCTTGGCACAATTTATGGATTACCATGCACACAATAGAAGTCAAGATCACATTATGCAAATGCCTGCAGATGGTTCAGCATTTAAGGAAATAGAGGAAAAATGGCCACACTTTAAAGAAGAACCTCATAATCTCAAGCTTTCATTGGTAGCAGACGGTGTCAATCCATTTGGAGAGATGAGATCTACTTACTCGGTGTGGCCTCTTTTTGTTATCAATAATAACATTCCTCCTTAGTTGTCCATAAAGAGGGAGCACATAATGTTGGCACTGATTGTTCTAGGTATTTTTTGATTTAATGGTCATCTAAATTAATTTATTATTAATAATCCATCAAAATGGTCATAATAATTATGTAATGTTTTTGTTCATTCAACTAGGTAAGTACCAAGTTAAAGATATCAATGTATATATTGAGCCCCTTATCGACGAGTTGACGGTGTTATGGAATGGGGTCACTATGTATGACATCTCTAGACCAATAGGACAAAGACAATTTCAATTCCATGCAATGCTTGTATGGACATTACATGATGCCCCTAGGCTAACACATTTTTGTGGTATGTTCTCTTCTTAACACCTCTTTTTTGGTATGTTATAGTGCTAACACAAAGTTAACACATTTTTTTGGTATGTTTAATTTGAATAATTTTTGAGTTCCTTGCAAAAAGGGTATGACAAACAAATATGGTTATACGAGCTCTATTTCATTTACTTGAACTTGATGTTATGATTTATCATTTGACATTTTAATATTTTGATGATGAACTTGAAGCATATGATGATACGATGGTATGATCATGATGCTATGATTACAAGTTTATAATGGTGTTTTTGTTGTTTATATGATATTATGTGACATTCTAATCTGGATTCATGCTTATAGCCTATATCCATTCATAATGCTTCTCCAAATCATCCCTTTGTTGCTGCATGTTTGCTATCAATTTGTCTGCCATCTTCTATTAAGATTATGGAGATAAGTAAGATCACGGTTCATGAACTTCTAGAGCTTACTTTCTCCATGTGGACCTTGTGTGAGTAGACATGCAAAATTTGAAGAAGGATTTAGATGAGCAACTCCAATACCACTAGGATTTGATAGAAAATAATGAGGTGCTCTGATGCTATTGACCTCAAGTTCACTATTTTAGTGATTTTGATTTTATCTATTCAAGCCATATACACTTTTGGAAGCATCTTGCTTAGATTTGAGTCAAGATAGATAATTTTGGTTCACCTATTGAAGCGACTAGGGTTACTCTAATTATTTGATTTGAAGCTACAGGTAGCGTATATGCTTCCTATCAATTTTGAAGAAGTGGCAACTAGTATTCTGAAGATTATGAATAATTTGGCTCACTTGAATCTTACTACTGTACAAAGTATGCTGGTGAGTTGTGTACTATTTTGAGTAACTAATCAACTAAAATATTCAATGTTTCTTTACTCTTCTAAAGACATTTATTTATCATCTTGAAAAAATTATCTTCTTTATTATTTGGATTTGATTATTTCATTGTTGTTTAACATATTTTAATAGCTATCATCAATTAAATATTATTAGGCTTCCATGTATACTAGTCAATTAAAGGATTCAACATGCATGATTTGAAATAGTTTTTTTTTAAATTATAGTGTAAATAAATGTTCTAATCCAGAGGTGGTGTGTGGTATCCATCTTCATCATATCAGACAGAAAATCCATTCCACTTTGCAATAACTTCTTTACCTCAATGTCCCTCCATGACTTGTCTCCCAAGTGTACCTAGTTCCTCCTAGACACCATATCTTCACCCAAAGCCCCAACCTTTGTTCTAACTTCATGAAACACCTCCATATAGCATATCTACCATTTTTCATCAACCTATTAAGTCTGGATCACTCATATTCTATCCAACACACACAATCAGTCCTTGAAGCTAGTAGCCCTCACCAATCATTAATTTGAATTTTCCTCCAAATTTCCCCAAACAACTAAGGAAAATAATACATGATTCTGATACCCTTTTGGGATCTTTAAATCCTTTGAAATTTTTAGCCTATGCTCCTTTAGACCATACCCAAGATCCAATACCCCTAGCCTATCCTCACTAGGCCTAATTCTCTACTTTTACAAAGAAACCCCTAACTCCACTTGCTCCCATGACTCCAAATATTGAAAAAATATTTCTATAGGTTGAGAAATAATGGATTCCAAACTTACAAGGTTCTACCCTTCACCCAACTCATTTTCCACCAAACCCTTGGTTCTAGGGTCACTAATCTAGGGCATGTTCAACAGGACCTCTAAACTCACTCCCAAATTAAAACAATAGCACAAACACTTCATAAATGATCCCCCCATACACATTACATCACCAAATCTCCACTTCCATGGATAAAATCACTTTCATAATGACTGGTGTCTCAATCCGGGCTTAGTCTCCATCAGCAAACAACCAACTTTTGTGGTTCTTCCAACAAATCTGCACTCCACCGCATACAATTTAGTTAGTATAGCTTAGTTAATTCATTTCCTTTATTCCACATTGCATTTCTCATAAGTCTTAAATTATATTTAGTCTATTAGTGTCATTGATTGACTTAGCTCACTAAAGTGCTAGTAGAAGTGAGGTGGTGTTGGGCCGATTCATCTTTGAGATTTCAATCTTGAGGGTGGTAAATTCTCTTCTCCACAAGCAAAAAAGATAAGACACTACCTCAATGAACAAGCAATAGACAAAACTTGTAGATTTAAACCTCATCAACTCACAACAACTGGATTATGAATTAGAAAAAATTACTTTTAAAGTTGAAATACTCTTAAAGTTGGCATTGCAACAAGCACTCACCCAACAATGAGAAGTCATGGCTTCAATACTCAAATAACTCATCCTTCCAAAGCTATTGTTCAAGGATAGTTCAATATGGTTGACCTATTGAAATGCTTACTATAGCTATCATGGATTGATGAACAATTTATCACCAATGAACCAAAGTTTGATTAACCTATAAAACTGATTTGGCAGCTTGTTATAGACATTGCAATGCTAATTTTAATGTATATAAAATAACCCAATTGAATGAGTTGATTTCATTTGGAATGATATTGATGTCTCTTTAATATGCTACAAAAGGATGTGAATATGAAAGACTGCAACTCTTCACTAATCCTTAGTAAATCAAACCACTTAGCAATTAATTATTTAACTCTTGGCAATCACGATTCACACCTTTTATGTTAATTGGTTCTTAATGCATTTTTTCATCATCTTATGCTTTTCACATGATTAACTCAATAACTTCTCCTTTGATTAGTGATTATGGAGATTTTTTTCTTTATGCTTATGTCAATCTTGATTAAGTATATGTATTGCTTAATGTTAACTCATAACCTCATTAATATAACAAGTCTCTCTTATGGAAATATCGATATATGGATTGCAATTTGTTGTTGGCAATCTTTGTGATATATTGTTGTTATTAATATCAAGATCATCTTCTTGTTATCTCATAACTATTTTGTATTCATGGTTTATTTGTTTTGATTCAAGTCTTGAACCCATGAACAGAAGAGTAGCACTTATATTTAAGACATAATTGATCACTTGGTTTTCTAATGTACCATTCATGTATCAAAGTGGTGTTGTCAATGGTACCATGCTTACTCTTTCACTCTTATCAACAACGACATACAATCTTTTCTCTTGATATCAAATGATCCATCTTGTTGTTTATTGTGAAGTCATATAAATAAGATGACTTTCATAGATATGATATTAGTTCAACTTTGATTTCCTTGATGCTATTCTTATTCATATTTGTTGCCAATTACTTACATGTTTCATAAAACATCCTTCAATATTGACTAACTATTTGTAACTATTTAATGCTATGTACAATTGATACTTCTACTTCCTAACTAACTTGAAAGTGTCCCAGGTCTGCCTCACCTGGTCCAAAACATGTGTTTTATGCTTGTTTGGTTTCATGGATATGATGGAGACATCACAGTTTAGAAAACTAAACTAAGACCTGAATGCAAACTTTTTGATGCTAATAGGTAAGTCCCAAAATATTAATCAGATTTTGTTTCACTAGATTATATTACAGCTACAACAAAATAGATGTAATCAAGAATACTTTATATTTTCATACCAGTACTAGTCATTCATTAAAACCATCTAATAATCCAGATAAATAAACAACTATTGTTTGAACTTAAGTTTGTAAATATATGGTTCAAACAAACCTCATCAAATATCAATATCAACAAATTTTAAATGGCTTTGAGAAGCAAGAAACCATGCTAACATTCATGTTGCATTTGACATTGCAATGCTAATTATAGACAACCAATATATTCAACTAAAAGTAGGAATATATTGAAAATGGTGTACAACATTTTTTTTTAAACAAAAGTTTGCATTGATCTCAATTTTGACCTTTACACAATACTATTTTCAACCAGAATGTTATACATTCGATGGTGGATTGGTCACAATTTTGACCTTTACATAGTACTATTTTGACTACAATGCTATACATTCGACAGTCTGTTTGACGAACGAGGGTGGATAATTTGAGGACATAAAGGTCGATATTTTGACCTTGACACCAATTGACTTCGACAAGGTGATGGTGTTATTCTTCCAGTTCCAAGGGATTGTTTCAGTGGATAATTCGATGACTTATCTGGTCAAAATTGTGACTATTATTCACCATGTAGAAAATTTGATGAAAAAAGATTGACGACAGTTTTAGTAGTCTATTCAACCAATTGTTGTAGAAAATTTGACCAATGCTCATCAAAATTTAGGGTAAAATTTACTAGTGCTAGAAGTTAGGCTAGTTTGTTTCCAATTGGGATATGTGTGTTACTTGATAGTTTTGTGTTTCCTCTTCTTATTATGGCCTTGATTAAAGAATAAGTTAATTAAAATAATTAAAAAGCTTTTATATGTTGTTATGGGAATGGTTTGATTTATCTCTCAACAAACAATAGTAGTTGGAGAAGTTTCTTCCCGTAAAGAAACTCCTCCAACCATATAGTTTGAGGATAAATTATTATGGAGAGAGGAGTTGAGGGATAAGAGAAATTTGGAGGAAAAGATAAGAATTTTTCCAGAAGTCATTTTGGGAGACATTGAGAGTTTCAGACAAATACTTATTTTCTCAATTTTCTCAATTATCTATCTACCATATTAGTTCTGTGAGGGATCTTAGGAGTTGGTAAGGGAAGGAGGAATGACTTTTTTTGAAGGGAATTCAATCCATAAATCCACCATCTCACCGGTTCTCAAAGCTTGGAAGGATTGCAGTGATATGTTCTAGTCTTTGAGAGGATTCTCCATGGAACTCTAGGTAAGGTCTGGAACTGAGATGAATCTATTTTCTTCCCTGTGTATATGTGAGTGTGTCTTATGTATATTTATTTGTATAATGTAGGTAAAATATGGATTGATAAGGAAATATATTAGGTTTCTTTTCCCTGTTTTGCAAATTATGCATCGGGGAAGTTAATGAATGTGTTTATAATAATTTTCTATTATAAACTCTTCCTGGGAGTCTATGATTTCTTGTGAAACTTTATATTGGTGTAGTTTATTGTCTAATTATGTTTTAGGGAAGTCTAGGAAGTTTTAGGGAATGTTAGGATGGATTAGGGAAGGGATGCAGTTAGTTTTCCCCTTTTATGCTTTTGCAGACTTTTACTTTCAATTTGAAGTTTTGATTAAATGGTTATGTTCTATGCTTCATGCTATGTTGAGGAATTTTTCTAGAAGTGGTACTAAGGTACCTAAATTAAGTCGACCTTAGGGATGTTAGGAATGAATGCTGAAGCCTTTGGTAGTCATTCTGGAGCAGTGGTTGTTGCATTCATGACTATGATTGTCATTGATGTCAACACAATGTTATTCTGAAGTTTTAGCAGAGAAGTAGACACAGTTTTTTTTTGCACACATGTTATATTGTAGATTGAGTTATGCATAGTTGATGGTATGTTATTTGGTTTGTTATTAGCATATTGTTAAGAGCACAAAGATAAATTCATTTATTCATGAAAGTTATAAGCATTTTGGTGGAAGCAGTATTCTGGCAGTTTTCCTGTGTAGCGGTTTTTGGTAATTGGAGGATATCTCCTAATCAAGATGGAATCTAATTCTATGTAGTTAAAGGGAAGTTTGAGACTCATTGGTGGTGATGTGGTTCAAAATGAAAACTTTGAGGTCATGTGATTGGAAAGTTATTGTATCTGGAAGCTGATAGTTTTATGTAATTTTGATGTAGCGTGTTGAAATTATTATTTTGTATTTGCATGCCGACTCATTTGTAATTATTTGAGTGTGGTATAAAGGAAGGAATGTTTTCCTTGTTATGTATGAGTGTTTTAAGAGTTTTGATATGAAATTATGAAAGTTGTGATGTGAATGTATGCATGAAGTGAAGAAAAGAGCTAATTCAATGATGAAGGAAGACTTGTGAAGTAAAGAGATCTGAATTTGTGATCTTGTGTAGCAGAGAGTATGGTTTTTGCATAGTGTGAAGGGGGTAACATATTTCATATTATTCTATTGAATAATCCTAAGATCTATTGGATAGTGAGTTCAGAGATCTTGCCTTGAAGCTCTTTGGGTAGTGGGTCCTTCTATCTTAACTCCTAACAGGGTTAGAATCTTTTAACAGGGATTCAAAATCTCCTAATAGATATTCATATGTATTGAATGTATTTCATAAGACTCCTAATAGGGTCCATCCTCTAACAAGGAAATTTCATATTAGTGCATCATTTTGTGGGCATCATTCCCACCGGGGTTTACTCTTTGATCAAGAGGTTCCCTAGTTAACATATCTTGTGTTATTGTGTCATTGTTTATGGTTATCTTTCTATGGTTGGTTGCTACATTAATTATATGGTTTAAAGCTGTTGAAGTTGATATTGAAGTTAATGATGATAAATGGTTTAAATATCAAATAACTGATTCACCCCCACCCCCCCCCCCCCGCTCTTAGTTATCTTGGTGGTCTTTCCTTTCTAACAATTGGTATCAGAGCCAGGTTCTTGAAAGAGAAGTTTAACAACTTAAGGAGATCTATGGTGAATTTCAAGAAAGAAAGCCCTAAGTTTGATGGAGTAAATTTTGACAGCTAGAAAGAAAAGATGAAGACAGATCTCTTGTTTTTAGGACCAAGTTATTGGTTGATCACAAAGAATGAAAGGACTATAATTAAAGAAGAAAATCTTGAGACAAGTTCTAAAGATGAGGTAGATTTATTTATATGTAACATACTTGCAAGAGAAGCACTTTTATCAGCACTTTTGGAGAATGAATACAGTTAGGTTAAAGGTTTAACTAAATCTCATGATATTTGGAAAGCTTTACATTCTACTTTTGAAGGTGATGAGCATGCAAAGAAAGCTAGGTTACATAATTGGATTTGTGCATTTTATGACATAAGAATGATGGAAGATGAATCTATTAGAAGCTATATTGGTAGGATGTCAGAAATTATTGCAGGAATAAAGTCTTATGGAGGTGAAAAGACAGAGAATGAAGTAATATGGAAGATGTTGAGAACATTGACACTGGTATTCAGGCAGACTACACAAATGATTGAACAAGTGATACCTTGTACACCAAAATTTTCAAGAGAGACTTTTCTTGGAAGATTGGAAGCAACAGAGATGAATCTAAGATTATTAGGAGAACTACTTAGAGTGGAGACAACATTTAGTGCTCTTAGCATCAGACCTACTTTGTCTAGAAGTACAAGTGTGAATGGAGATTATGCCAGTAGTAGTAGATCCAAATTTGATGAAGACAAGAAGATTGAAGAAGGTATTGCCTTTCTTGTGAAAAGAGAACCAGATGGTAAGAAAATATTTAAATGTTGGACATGTCAAGAATATGGTCATTTTGCATATAAGTGTCCTAAGAGAGTTAAGAAGTATAGAAACAATTTTAAGCCTAGAAGATCTAAATAATGTTATTATGAAAATGATGAAGAAATTGAAGCAGGAATTGAAAGACATTTGAGTGATAGTGATAATGATAACTTTGATGACATAGGATTTGTAGCAATTAAGGAAGAAAATTATGAATCTGATATTAAAGAAGAAAAAGCCTTAGTTTCCCAAGTTGAAAAAAAAGCTGATTGGATTATAGGCAGTGGTTGTTCACATCATATGACTAGTGATAAAGGAAAGTTCATAAAGTTTAACAATTATGATGGAGGAGTTGTTAGAGTTGGTAACAATGCAGCTTGTTTGATTAAAGGTATAGGATCTATTACTCTTGATGGAAAGACTAATACTGATGATGTTTACTTTGTTGATGGATTGAAACATAATCTTTTAAGTTTTGGACAATTAGTGGATAAAGGATATCAAGTTTGGTTTACTGATAAAACTTGTGTGATTAAGGATAAAGATGGAAATCTAATTGGAAATAGATCTAGAACCAGAGGTAATGTATTTCAATTGAACCCTACTCAGATGACATGGTTGATGACTAAGATTGATGATAGTTGGTTATGGCATAGAAGGTTTTGTCATATAAAATTTGATAATATTGTGAAAGTGAGTTCTACACTTGTAGTAAGAGACTTACCTAAGATCATGAAGCCTACTAACATGATTTGCAAGGAATGTGTGATGGCTAAGCAAAAAAGGAGTTCATTTCCTAGCAAGAAGTTCACATCTACAGAGAAGTTGGAGATTGTTCATACAGACTTGAGCGGTCCTACTAGGACTAGAGGATTCTATGGAGAAAGGTATTTTATGATTCTTGTTGATGATTTTACAAGAATGATGTGGATTTCATTTTTGAAAGAAAAATCTGAAGCATTTGATAAGTTTAAGGTCATGAAGAATAAAGTAGAGAATGAATCAGGAATGAGGATTAAATGTTTGAGATCTGATAGAGGTGGAGAATTTACATCTAAAGAGTTTAACACTTTTTGTGAAGAAAATGGTATTAAGAGACAGTTATCAGCCCCTAGAACACCTGAACAAAATGGTATTGCAGAAAGAAGAAACAAATCAGTGACTGAAGTAGCTAGAGCTATGTTATTTGAAGGTGACTTGGCAAAGACATTTTGGAGAGAAGCAGTCAATACAACAGTACATATAATGAATAGAGTGCAAATCAGAGCAGACACAGACAAGACACCTTATGAATTGTTGTTTGGACATGCACCCTTAGTTAAGTATTTTAGAATTTTTGGAAGCAAATTTTATATTAAGAGAGATGATGATATAGGAAAGTTTGATCCTAGAAGTGATGAAGTAATTTTTCTTGGATATTCTTTGAAAAGAAAAGCATATAGATGTTACAATAAGAGAACTAAAACTATTGTTGAAAGTGAAAATGTAAAAGTTGATGAGAAGTTTAAAATTCAGGAAAGAATGCTTGATTATGAATCTGATGAAGGAACCAACCCATAGCCTAACATTGAAAGTATTAAACAATTTTATGAGACTGACAATGAATTGTTGAATGAAAGTCATGCTGAAGAAAATAGAGAATAATCTACAGTTGAAGAAAGATTAGTGACTATGACACCTAACAGGTATATATCAAGACATCATCCTATTGAGCAAGTCATTGGAAGTTTGGACAGAGGAGTTATGACTAGAAAGAAGGTACATTTATGTTTGATTTCTCAAATTGAACCTAAATCTACTAATGAAGCTTGTGAAGATGAACATTGGATTAAAGCTATGAAAAAAGAATTGGATCAGATTGAAAAGAACAAGACATGGGAATTGGTTCCTAGACCTAAAGACAAAAATGTGATTGGAACTAAATGGGTATACAGGAACAAGATCAATGAACATGGTGAAGTAATTAGAAACAAAGAAAGATTAGTATGTAAGGGATACTCATAGCAAGAAGGAATTGACTATGAAGAGACTTTTTCCCCTGTGGCAAGACTTGAAGTGGTAAGAATATCTTTGGCTTATGCAGCATTTAAGAAATTCAAAGTGTATCAGATGGATGTGAAGTCAGCATTTCTAAATGGTGAATTAGAAGAAGAAGTCTACATTGAGAAACTTGAAGGTTTTCCTTTGACTCAAGAAGGAGAAATGGTATCTAAACAAAGAAAGCATTGTATGGACTAAAGCAAGCACCTAGAACTTTGTATGCTAGATTAGATAAGTATTTGTTAAAATTGGGATTTACAAAAGGAACAACTGATAGCAACTTATACACAAAAGAAATTGAGAATGGATTGTTAATTTTTCCTACTTTTGTTGATGACATTATTTTTGGAGGAGAAGATGAAGCTAGTGACAAGTTTGCTGATGAAATGAAGACAAAATTTGAAATGAGTATGATTGGAGAAATGAAATATTTTTTGGGATTGCAAATAACACAAAACAAAGATGGTATCTTTATAAGTTAGACTAAGTAATTGAATGATTTATTAAAAAGATTCGGTATGGAGAATTGCAAACCAGTTGGAACACCTATGGTTATAGGACATAAAATATCTAGTAAAAATGAAACACCAGAAGTTGAGCAAAAGAAATACAGATCTATGATTGGTGGATTGTAGTACTTGACACACACTAGACCAAATATACAACATTCAGTTGGGATGGTAGCAAGATTTCAAGCCGAACGTAGAGAGTCACATTATGCAACAATAAATAGCATATTGAGATATCTTAGAGGAACAATGGACTATGGACTGTGGTATGAAAATTCTGATGATTTTACCCTATGTGCATATACTGATGCTGATTGGGGAGGCAACATTGATGACAAGAAAAGCACCAGTGGTGGAGCCTTTTTTCTTGGAGGAAGATTAGTTTCTTGGTTGAGCAAAAAGAAGAATTGTATCTCACAAAGTACAGCAGGAGAAGAATATGTTGCAACAGCAAACAATTGTAATCAGATAATTTGGATGAAGCAGATATTGATGGACATTGGAATCAAGTTTGATGAGCCTATTGTCATATATTGTGAAAATACAAGTATAGTTAGTATGTCTAAGAATCCAGTTTTACATTCTAAAACAAAGCATATAGAGATCAAGTATCATGTTGTAAGAGAGAAAGTTGTAGAAAAAGAAGTCAGACTAGAGTACATAAGCACAAAGGAGTAGATAACAGATATATTTACTAAGCCCTTGCCTAAGGATACATTTGAGTATCTGAGAGGTATGCTTGGGGTTATGCCCCAACCTACTTTTGAGTAATGATGTATTTGGTTGCATCCGTCGAGTGGTTTATCACCCTATCTATTTTCTGGATTGGATGTTCATACTTCCTCTGTGGGGGAGTATGTGTATCTGAGCTGAGTCATTGACGACTCTTGTGAATGTATTTTTTGAATAGCGTCTTTTGACATTGAGCTATTGTTTGACATAGTGATAGAATTTTTGTCATTGATGTCAATGGGGGAGAGAATCATGAAAAACATTGAGGAACTACATTTATTAAAGAGATTGAATAGATAATGAAGCAAGATTTGATTGATGATGAGTAGGAGTGCAGTTGAGCAGCAGTGATTGGATTTTTGGAACATTGGATGTTTTTCATCTATGTTGTCATCAATGCCAATGGGGGAGATTGTTAGGAATGAATGCTGAAGCTTTTGGTAGTCATTTTGTAGCAGTGGTTGTTGCATTCATGACTATGATTGTCATTGATGTCAACACAGTGTTATTCTGGAGTTTTAGCAGAGAAGCAGACACAGTTTTGTTTTGCACACATGTTATATTATAGATTGAGTTAAGCATAGTTGATGGTATGTTCTTTGGTGTGTTATTAGACTATGGTTAAGATCACAAAGAGAAATTCATTTATTCATGAAAGTTATAAGCATTTTGATGGAAGCAGTATTCTAGCAATTTTCCTATGTAGCGGTTTTTGGTAATCGGAGGATATCTCCTAATTGGGATGGAATCTGATTCTATGTAGTTAAAGGGAAGTTTGAGACTCATTAGTGGTGACATGGTTCATAATGCAAACTTTGAGGTCACATGATTGGAAAGTTATTGTATCTGGAAGCCGACAGTTTTATGTAATTTTGATGTAGCGTGTTGAAATTATTATTTTGTATTTACATGCCGACTCATTTGTAATGATTTGAGTATGGTATAAAGGAAGGAATTTTTTCCTTGTTATGTATGATGATTTTAAGAGTTGTGATATGAAATTATGAAAGTTGTGATGCGAATGTATGCATGAAGTGAAGAAAAGAGCTAATTTAGTGATGAAGGAAGACTTGCAAAGTACAGAGATCTAAATTTGTGATCTTGTGTAGCAGAGAGTGTGGTTTTGGCATAGTGTGAAGGAGGTAACATATTTCATATTATTTGATTGAATAATCCTAAGATCTATTGGACAGTGAGTTCAAAGATCTTGCCTTGAAGCTCTTTGGGTAGTGGGTCCTTCTGTCTTCCTTAACTCCTAACAATGTTAGAATCTTTTAACAGGGATTCAAAATCTCCTTATAGAGATTCATATGTACTGAATGTATTTCATAAGACTCCTAATAGGGTCCATCCTCTAACAATGAACTTTCATATTAGTGCATCATTTTGTGGGCATCATTCCCACCGGGGTTTACTCTTTGATCAAGAGGTTCCCTAGTTAACATATCTTGTGTTATTGTGTCATTGTGTATGGTTATCTTTCTATGGTTGGTTACTGCATTAATTATATGGTTTAAAATTATTGAAGTTGATATTGAAGTTATTGATGATAAATGGTTTAAATATCAGATAACTGATTCACCCCCCCCCCCTCTCAGTTATCTTGGTGGTCTTTGCTTTCTAAGAAGGCAACCTTTCCCAGGAATTCTCCACACCTAAAAATGTCATTTTTGGGCAATTTCTAGGCATTTTTTACAAAGTCTCGCATGAGCATTCTTGGAATGTTGTACGAGTTTTTACTAGTACCCATACAAGATGTTGGGAGTTCCCTTTGACCTTCAACTTGGAGATTTATACTTTAATGGATAACTTTGATATAACTTTGACTCTATCACCACTCCAAAGTCTACAAGGAAGAGGGCCAATTAACAAGGATCAAGAGAGATCCTCCTACACTTTGAGCCTTATTTCTCATGTGGGTGTACCCTTGATTCACTTCTTGAAAGGAATCACTAAATGATATACAACTATATACTCTTTATTGACTGCTTGAAGATTTTATCATTTGAATGTTTGTGTGTGTGGTTGATGACAATGAAATGCCTCTAGAGGATGGACCAGTTCCTTAACCTAGGGCAAAGAGTCACCCAATTACATACATCAACTGAATACCTTAATTCAAACACAAGTGAATCCAGGATAAGTGCTTTTCCTATTACCCCTCTCCCTCAGACACAAGGACATCAGATTCCTATTTGGTTGCAAAGTCATTGAACCCACCCAAAAGACATTAATCCTAACTTTGTTAGGAACTCAGAGATTACTTCACAATACTCTTTGTTTACCATATGCTAACACACTTTGTGACATTAACATATATGAGCTTAGAACTAAAACAAGAAGACATACACAAATGCAAGATTGGAACTCAATAATATTTTCATTAATATATTCAGGATCAATATACAATAAAAACAACACAAAGATAGGAAATACCCAAAATCCCACTCCTCTATCAGTATAACACTATCAACAACCAGCTAGGACCAAAGAAAATTTGGAACCCTTTCAAAATCAAAATTTTTGCAACTTATACTCCCTAGTCATCCTGGAATTCTCAAAGAGAATGCGACAAGCTACAGATGACTTAGGGTTAGGGTTTCAACCACCCAACCAACTGGAAATGGTCAAAAAGTTATTACAGAGGTGGAAACCTAGGCAACTAGGAGAAAGAAAATCCTAGAATGATCCTCAATCATGAAAATTTCTCTATGAAGGTACTGAGAATCATGGACAATGCTCAAAATGTCAACCCTGCAACACGCCTTGAGCACAAAACCACATAGTAAAAACCCCGTAGATGAACACTCAACACCCTGGAAACCTTTCAAAAATTTGAATTTGAAATCAAACGGCTACTTTATGGCACTTTCAGAAAATTTGCGGTTCATATTTGAACTCAAATCATCTTTAAGTCGTGATTGTTTGATCCTATTATTTCACAAGCTTTATGATTTACCTTTTAAAAGACCCCAGTCATATTTAGTGAACTGGAAACCAAAGACCTTTCCAATTCACAAAAAACCTTATCCCTCCGCCATTAAGTTTAGCGACTCTGCGAACGCTTATTCACTGAACCGTTAAAACACTTAGAGAACCACCACTAATTGACATGAATGAGTGAAGCCATTGAACCTTGTCAGCACCACTAACCTCATTCATCCAGACTGCTAAACCTTTTGACCCCACTTGGGCCCTCTTTATGCCACTTGTCATTATGTCATTCGCAGCTCATGCTCGGTCACACTAACAGAGGACCCACCTTCTGCAAGCCTTATAATCAGATGGCAGGCATAAGATCTCATAGCTCTGACAAAACTCATGAGAACTTATGCCGACCATAGATCACATCCTCGTCACTGATCTTTCTGACAATGACCCCACCTTGCCGCATCATCCACATCGACCAATAAAATTTGAACAATCTTGCACCACCTAGCAAATGGCCCTATTAGCTCTTTTTCATGTAGAATTGCTAATATAGTTTTCAAACTTGACTCTCGGGTTCTCAACTCCAGATTCTCACAGGGAAAAGGCTAATTGATAAGGACCACATCCTTCTTCTACTTCAGGCTCCACAGACCCAGGCGGGTGTACCTATACTCAGACTTAATGCTCGGCAATGATATTAATGGAAGAAAACATTTATCTACAAAAAAATGGCAAGTGTGACAAGGATAAAATCCTTCTTCTTTTCAAGTTTTGAACTTGGGCAGGTTAACCCCTTTTAGATCTACTTCTTGAAATGATCACAACAATAGTTTATATCCTTGATAGAAACTTTATCTTCTCATTCATTCAAAATATACACAAAAGTAAATTATTTTTTGAATTTTGTTGAGGGTGAGATCTCTGCAAATCGAGGATAGACCAGTGCCTTATCTTTGGGTATAGAGTCAAACAATGAAATATATACCTACAAAAATCTTCTAAATGAAACACAAACAAATCCCAGATGAAGTGCCTTACAATTCATCCTCTCTTAAACACGTTTGATCATCAAATTCTTGCCAAATTCTTAAGCTCTCAGAAATTAACCTAAAGACATTACCCTTTCCTTGAAAGGAGCTAGAGATTAAAATCACAGATACCTTGTAAATGGTATATCAAAACTACCTTATAGATTCAATACACAAAAGCCATATAATTCAAACAAAAAGACAATTGAAATCATGCAAGGGAATTCTTTTATATTCCAATAAAATCTCACTGTATCAATACATTTCAAAATCTGATAAAATATTCTAAGATTTCAACAATGGCGTCAAGCCTCTACAGTATATTTTTCAACCTCTTTCAAATGAACAAAAGACTTACTATTTATAACATAGCCATCTTGGAATCCTCAAAAGGATGCAACAAGCTTGGGATGGCTAGAAAAGATCCTATACTAGAGACAAGATTACAAACTGACAAATAGATTGTAACAACACATTACAAAGATCTTTTTCCAAACAAATCCACAAGTGGCATCTTTGTCCAAAGATATTTCGAAGCAGTTGCTGAATTTGCTGCATGAATGATGACCGCCATCCGGCTAATTTACATCATCCTTTTTTTGAAGCTTTCTCTCCCTCATTTACTGGATCAGATGCCATCTGCAACTCTATTCCTCCTCCTCCTCTATAAGTTGGACAACTGGCCTCTTTTTCTTCTTTACTGTTAGCTTCTCCCAAGCCGCTACTTCATCATCAGCTGGCCAGTTGTAAGTCTGCAATTCTTGTAACAAGCTGACTTGCTTGTCCCACATGGAGTCAGTTACATTTTTGGCTTCTGCTACAAATTGTATGCAATCACTTTCAATTTTAAATAAACTATCAATGATGTTATTACACCTCTCAAAATCCAGAGTATTGTCATTATTAAGGAAAACATCTTGTGTAATCACCAACTGATCCATTGACAACTTCCATTCTTCCAAATTGATCAGGTTTCCATTGTCATCACATACCGTAGGCAAATACTTGCTATAATGTTTATCAAACATAAATAACTTAACCCTCACCTAGTTGGACTTACCTTTAAAAAACTTTGAAACAACATTGATTAAGCCAATCTTCTCAAAAACTTATGTAACTACTCCAAGGATCTCAGGCTTATGCTCTTGTAAGCTATCAAGTTTATCAAACAACAAATTTCTTCCAGACCAAACACTATGAAGTGGCTCCAAAGCAGCCAATGATTCATTTATCTTTCTGTTTGTCTTGTGTAATTGGCTGACTGAGTGATAAACTGTATCCATTTTCTCTATTATTTTATCTCACCTGTATTGTATAATCTTTGACATGGTGTCCAAAGATGCCTCTATCCTTACCTTATCTAAATCTTCATTAGGTCCCTCAGGTACTTCTTCATCAATTTGAATTGGGACCTCAATCTGCACAGGGGGAACAACAACCACCTTCGAAGCTTCCTCTAGCTTAACTTTGATCTCTGCCAATTCATCTTCTAGCTTCTTGATCTTCATCATCTTTAAATCTCTATCCTTGGCTACCAGGTTTGCACTTTCAAACAACTTTGAGTACCTTTCAGATAATTGAACTATTTTTGCCTCATTCAGGTTAGCCCAATGAGTCACTACCTTAGAAACTTCAAGGTCTGTTGTATTCTGCACAGTCCAAATAATCTGATTCCCTTCCATTTTATCTTCTATACTTAATAGGGATGGCTTTTGAGTCCTAGGGGCCATGGACCACATTGCAACAGCTTGAGATTTAGGGTCATAGCCACTTCCTCTTATCATATCACCAATGTGAATCTCATATGACAGGCTGCCCGGCGGTTGCTTTCTTATTTGATCTATGATGAAAGCAGAGGTCAGATCCCATCCTGGAGTCAATAGCATTCCACTTGACTTGACCAATTGTCTAGCCTCATTTGCAGTTATAGGATCAAGGCTAGGATCATAGGAATTTAATGCTCTCAAAGTCTCTTCACTTGGTTCCATACCTTCAGGCAGAAGTTTCCTCACTTCTTGCTGCTTATTCCAAACAAGGAAACTCTTGAATTCATCAGTTTTAATAAATTGGTCATCACTCAAAAATTCCTCCTGGTAGACCTCTCTGATATCCCTTTCTGACCACAAGGACTATTCCTTATCTGCTTCATCAGAGGCCACCTTTTTTCCTTCTCTTATTGCCTTTCTCAATTGGTGATGGGAAACCCTATCACTTGGCACTAGAGTAGATGCTCTATCAATTGTTCTCCTCTGTTTTTCTTGTCTTGAAGGTTCTCCCATCTCAAGCCTCTATCTCTTCAAGGGTGGCTCTGGAGTATCCCCTATTTCTGGTTGGTCTTCAAAAGGCCTAACACCTTGTACATCTTCCAGTTGTGGCCGGCTGTCCCCTTCCTGTGATTCATCAGAAAACTCCTCTTGATCAGAAGATGAATACTCTTTTGTCTTCTTTGGTTGACTCTGGTCAATCAACTTCTCCAACTGATTTGATAGAGTGTCATGCATCTCTATCATCCTGTCAATTCTTTTTAAATATGGAAGGTCAGGGAAGAAACCCTCAAAAGGAAGCTGGGCTGCCTTTACTTGTTTTGACAAGTCTATTAAATCAAAGTACCTATTCCATCTCCTCTTGACCTCATCATCATCAATGATATTTCTGATTACATCTTCCTCGTCCAAGCCTTCATGTTCTCTGTTCACACCAATGTTTGGGATGTATAGCATCCTGGCAATTTTGATAAAGCCCTCAGGATCTACATGTCTACAAGCACCAGTAGCCATTTTGAACTAATTTAACCATGCAGTAATATCAAGAAATGCCCTCTTTCCTACCAGGAAGTCACCTATCTTGAATTGCCTAGGTGTGAATGTACCCTTCCTGTGAGGGGCAAGAATTTCCCTATCTATCCACATTAACTGCCACACAAATTCCAAGCAAGCAACCCTTGGAGGCACAAACTTTGGTAATAGATGTGGGGGCTGGGGGAAACCGTAGAATCTCAAAATTGTAGCATTCTCCCCTAAGTAAAAATCACCCCAATTGTGATCTCCCTCCCAATTGTTTACAAACTGCACTGGTCGTAGGAGCCTGAGGACCCTTGGGGATATCCTTGTAGTGTTGATCCCTAACATCCTTACGAGAGGATACACAATGAAATTCTGAAAGAGACAAAAATTCCCCTCATTGGAAGTAGAATTCTACATCCTCACCCATAATTGCACTAGATTATACTAGCCTTCAAAGTTGAACCTTGGCTTTAGCATGTTCGAATCAAAACTACTAATATTGAAGAACAAAATTAAGTGCATTAGCAAAGAATAATTCATGAACTTAATTGGACTCTTACTGTCCTTGATAGAGATCAGACCCTCATGCATTCTATCAATGATGTACTAGATATAATCATAGTCAGTGTTAACCAAAGAATTCTGGATGTCCAGGATAATCATCAAAAGGTCAGCTGGTAAAAACTCTGCATCTCCATCAATTCCCAAAACCCTACACAACCCATAACAAGTTTGTTTCATGTAATGCTGAAGGGACTTAAATTGGTAAGGGGCATTCATGTGAGTAGGGAGGGGAGCTATATACTTATCTTGTTTCAGGATATGCTTCATTATTTGGTCCTTCACTATCCCTATATTCTTCTTATACCTCTCCTTTTCTTTTCTCAAATCAATTTCAGTAGACGTAGATGTATAAACATTAAAAGCCTTCATGAACGAACCCCTATCAAGAGTAACCAAAGATAACTGGTCCTCTTTCCTAATAGTCTTAGAAATAGGGTCGTAGCATCTAGCTAGAGCAACAATTAAATCTGCATCCAGGACTACATCAGGCACTACTAATTTCCCTAACCCCAAAGCCCAACCATTACATATAGGGATATGACTATCTCTATTTTTATAAAAGAAATTGAAGATAGTATAACCTGTGGTATTTGGTGTGATAGGATCTCTGCAAAACCCTAGAACATCTTCAAAAACATCATCAGGAGCTCTTTTGTTTTGACTGGAACCAGGTAGCAAATTCAAAAACTCATCTGAATAATTAGGCTTGCCTTTATCTTCACCACTTTTAGCCTTTGCTTCACTGCTAGAAGATGCTGTGTTTCTCTCAGGTTGACTCATCTTGGCTTCAGAATTATCTTCAATCTCTACAAAATGGATTCACTTGGCCTTCAAAAATTGCTTCAGAATGACACAATTCTCTTCGAATGATTTTGGACACAGGAAACAATGAGGCTTAACTTATTTATCAATGCAGACAAGTTTCTACAACTACCACAATCATTGTAAATCTCCTTAACTACTCTCGCATTCAATTTTGCATGTCACCAGTTTTTAAAATGGAGCTAGCCGATGTACAGATGTTGACAGATAGATTTAAAAAACTTGAAAACAAGGTGAAGAGACAAATGATTAAGATCCTGTACTTTAAACCTGTTTACATCATACAATCTTCCTTTGAAACTGATTGGATGGCTCATTAGTTCACTTTCCAACTTGACATTGTACTTTATCCACGCAGGCAACGGTCGCTTTCCCCTTTTTTTATTACCTTTTCCAACTGGGCCCATTTAGCGAATCCGCGATTGAAAGCTTCTCATGATCACTGAATGCTATGTTAACCCTAGCATATATTCAAAGAAATAGCGACCAAAACCTTCGCGGGTTCTCGAAATGCAACCCTTAACTCATGATACTTTTCACGAATTAGCGAACATAGCAACACCTTTCGAGCACTTGACTACAGTTATTATTCAGCGAACCAGCGAACAAAACCATCTCACATTCTCTTAATGTTGCGGCTAACTGTTAAATCATTTGGAGATTCAGCGAACAAAGGGTTCACACATTCGCTAAATGGATCACATAACCACTAAATTACTCGGAGAACTAGTGAAGCCTTCAATCTCTAAATCACTGAATATTTCTTAACCATCACCTTTAACTCTGAGATTCTGAATGAACCGTTGATCTTGTTGATGATCTACGGCTGTTGCCAGATCATTGGTCATTTGATTATGAGATTCAGTGAACAAAGGGTTCATTGAATCACCAAATCATATTAAACACTGAATATTTCAATCCACGATCAAGCGACTGAAAACTCAAAAACTTAGCCAATCCCTTTATTCGTGCATTCGCCAAATGATTACACCCTTTACCTTTTCCTTTTAGAGAACCCGTGACCACATGACTCGCTGAATCGCTAAATCATTTAGCTTCTTACTAACTTATTCCGAGAACAAGCAAACTCTTTAAATCATCCGTTCCGCAAAATTCTTCATACCAAACTGTCGGGGCCGCCAAACTTTGAAGTCTTTATACATTCATTTATTGGCTAAATGAAACATGTAGGACCCAACAATACCTGAGATTAAACCACAACTGTTGATCCTGACAATGATCTACGGTTTTTGCCAAGTCGCTAGGTTATCTTTCCTTTAACTGCTAGATTCAGAGAATGAGCGATAACCGTTGTCGCCAAGTCACTGAAATATTTGCAAAGAACCACCAAGGAATACGCGAATTGGAGATAACGCATTTGCCGAATCACAAGATGTTTTCTGATAACCGCCAGATATTTAGAGACTATGCAAACAAAGATGACACTTAACATTTTTAACACATTCTCCAGTTCACTGAATAATTGAGGTGTTAACCAAGATACTTAGAGACCACGCGACTAAACTGATGCTTAACAAAGGATTGACTTGTTCACTGAATCACCGAATAATATATGAGACACACTATGACCTTTTCCGATTCAGCGAACACAAAAATTAAGCACGTGCATGATTTAATCCACTCAAGTGATTTAAAAAGGTAACAATAAAAGAAAAATAAGATGCCAAACATGAGGATTTTTACATGAATTCAACATTATTCAAGGACAGGACCTAGAGTAAAGATTTTTGAAGTGGATTATGACAAATTTTGAAGAACTCCTGACACCTAGACCTAGGAAACTTTACAGACTAGAGGATTAACCCACCAATTGGACAAAACCTCAGAAAATTAAGAATATTCCCAATAGGCCCCATTGAGAACATTAAGCGGTCTGGAAGATCGGACGGCTGGTGCAAGATTTGAAAGGTTCAAAAGATTCTATGTGCTTACACACCAACCATTGATTGAAGAATCTCCTCCCATATCTAACAACCAACTGACAAGAAACAAAATCAATGGATGGCGCATGATCTCAAAGGGGAAGAATATTGCTTAAGATCATGTGCCGACCGTAGATTGAAAAGCCTTAACTGTAGGCCCCACTGACAGGATCCCTCTTAGAAACACATGAACCAATGAGAGAACACCAACTGTGCCAACATGGTAGTGGACCTGATTGAAAAGAAAGACTACGTCGTCAAGAAAAATCAATGATCGACGTAAGATCTCAAGTGTCTGACATAGTCTATGAGAACTTATGCTGACCATCGGATGGAGATGCTGTCAGAAGACCCGGCCCAGGAAAAAATAAAGCTGAAACATTAGGAAGTATTAAAGCTCAAGACTTAGGAAAAATTAAAACCACTGGGCGCTGGGAACTTAGGAAAGATTAACCGGTGACTTAGGAAATATTTAAAGGGGACCTGCCGACACATGAAACCTAACTGTGCGACATGGTAAATTTGGTCATTTAAATTGCACATGTAGAATATAAGGTTTTAAGTGACCCGCAAAAAGGTAATGCAACATTAGAATAGGGCCAGGGTATTTTTAATTTTTTAAATCCAACGGCTACAAATTTGAAATTTTTTTTCCTTAGGGTTTATGCCAGGGACCTAAAAACAATTACAAAGACTGGTAGAAAATTGCTAAAGCCATGAAATTTTTTGCACGTGCTAACAATGGCTCTGTCTGGGGATGTATGCCTCTTGCAAGCATAGCAAGGACTTAGAATCACTAGTTTAAAGTAGACCATCCCATTGGAAAAATTTGCAGACAAGAGGAAACAAGCAAGGTAGAATAGGCAACAAGACCAAAAATAGACAGACCAGGACAAAACAGGGCAGGAGCAAGCAACTTATTTACAAAATTCACAAAATGTACAAACCTAACTACTGTTCATGGAAAATAGAATACCTCAATTGAAGTATTTCTTTAAGAATTGTCCATGAACTGGCAATTCTTGAATATCACCATTTAATTCTTTGATAATGTATGAATCTTGGCCCCATTTCTCATGAATTAGATATGGCCCTAGCTAGATGAGATCAAATTTACCATGTTTCCCCTTATCCTCCAGTCGGGCATTCCAAGCTAACACCAAATCACCAGGTTCAAACTTTCTATCAATAGTCTTCTTATCATATAAATTCTTAACCTGCAACTGCAATTTGGTATTCCTTGCAACTGATTCTCTTCTAGTCTCATCCAACCTAATGAGGTCCTCAATTCTCAACTGCATCTCATCATCTATTTCATCATCATATAGCTGAACAAATTTGTACATTTCCAATAAGTTATTCTAAGGCATTCTTGCATGAATTCCATATACTAGGTCAAATGGTGCACAACCAATTGCCCTCTTCACAGTTACCCTATCAGCCCATAGAGCTAATGGAAGCTTTGAATTCCATGCCCTCTTATTCCTTTCAAGAATTCTCTTTAATATTTTAATCAAACTCTTATTAGTAGATTTTGCTTGACCATTTCCTTGTGGATGATAAGGTGAGGAATTAGAAATCTGAATTCCCAAACCTTTACAAAAGTCCTTATATTCAGTAGACCTGAAGCACATGGCATTATCACCTACTATTCTCTCAGGGCACCCAAACCTTGTAACAATATTATTCATCATAAAATCAATTACCACCTTACTAGTTGCATTTCTTGTAGGTATAGCTTCTACCCACTTTGTAAAGTAATCAGTGGCAATTAAGATCCATGAGTGTCCTCCACTTGACTTGTTTGGTATCTCCCCTATGAAATCAATTCCCCATTTTTGGAAAGGAGCTTGAACTTCCACTGGTCTTAATGGCACATTACCTAAAAATTTAAGCTTACCAGAGAACCTTTGACAAGCATCACACCTCCTCACCAATTGTTCTACATCCTTGAAGATTGTGGGCCACCAGAACCCTTCTCTCAAGATCTTATGAGTAGTTGTTTTAAACATATAATGCCCACCACAAAATCCCTCATGCATTTCTTTCAACAACTTATTAGCCTGGTCTTCATCTACACACTTCAAAAATATGCAATCCAAATTCTTCCTATACAATTTACACTTCACAATTACATACTTGATGGCCTGTAATTTTAATGTCCTCTTTTGATTATCATTCATACTATCTAGACATTTCATGTTTCTCAACTAATAGATGATATCTTGATACCAGATACAATCATCCATGTCACATGTGTAATCAATTTCAGAATGATTTACATGATTTGTATCAAGATTGGATTGAGCCATCAATTTTGCCAATCCTTGTCCTCTAACCAACTTAGTAATCTGGACCTCAACATTGAATTCTTAGATCCTATTGATCCATCTGCATCTTCTTCCAAACACCTCTTACTATGAGAAAATATCCTTCATAGCTACACTTCGCACAAAAGCAATCACAGCTGCTCCCATCAAGTAACACCTAAAAGCCTTGATTGCCTTCACAAGTGCATAAGCCTATTTCTCATTTATGTCATACTTCAATTTTGCAGCCTGCAAAGATTTACTGAAAAATTCAATAGGCTACTCAAAACCATCCTTATTCTTTTGTAACAAAACTGCAGCAATAGTGTGAAAAGATGCAAAGAAAAAGATATGCATTGGGACATTATAATCAAATGCCTTAAGCACTGGTGCATCTTTGATAGCCTGCTTGATATTTTTGAAAGCCTCATCAGGCTCACCCTCCCAATTGATTGCAGATCCCTTCTTCAACATCTTATAAATAGGTCTAGTAACCTCTATAAAATTTGTCACAAACCTCCTTAAGAAATTGACCTGACCAAAGAATGACTGAATTCCTTTAACATTCTTTGGTCTCTGAATTTTATCAATGGCTGCTACCCTCTCAGGGTCAATTGTCACTCCTTGCTTCCCAACTAAGTGGCCAAGCAACTTACCTTCAATGACACCAAAAGCACATTTCCTTGGGTTCAAAGAAATGCCAAATTCCAAGGCCCTCACAAATATTCTTTCTAAATGAGTGCAATGGTCTTCTTCCTCCTTGGAATAGGTAGTTAGATCATCTTGATATACAACAAGGAAATCATTTATGAAATCTGAAAAGGCAACATCCATTTCCCTTTGAAAAGTAGCACTAGCATTTGTGAGGCTAAAAGGCATTCTCACATAAACATATGTCCCCCAAGGTGTTGTACAAGCTGTCTTGAATTGCTTTGATTCCTTGACAATGACCTGATTGTAGTGAAAGAAACCATCCATCATAGACATCAATTCTGATCCAATTACTCTCTGCAAAATAGCTTCCATATTGGGCAAACAATAATTATCCTTTAATGAGCTGATGTTCAGATTCCTGAAGTCCACACAAAGCCTGATGTCACCATTCTTTTTTCTCACAAGAACAAGACTTGACACCCAAGAAGAATGCCTTATAGGCTTGATAATTCCAACATCTCTTAGCTTCATTAACTCTTCTTGCATCTTGGGTGCCAAAATGGGATTAATAGGCCTTTGTTTTTGCCAGAAAGGTTTAGCATCTTCTTTCAATGGAATAATATGTTGAAAGGAATATTCTCTATAAACCTTTAGGTCATCATATGACCATGTAAAAACATGCCTAAATTTTCTGAATAATTCAATCAAAGATTTCTTTACCTTTTGAGATATATCTCTACCAATGTATACCTTCTTAGGTGCCTCATGTGTTCCAAGATTTATCTCCTCTAGATTAGCATGATCTTGTCTTTTGATATTCTTTTGAACTCTATCCTAGTTATCAAAGATAGTCTCCAAAACAACAAGACCCTTGGGCACCTTGTTAGTTCTAAGCTGAATGACCTCATTGCCAAGGACAATGTCCCTTCCTTCTACTGACTCAACCAAAGCTAAACAATCAAATTCCTGACCATGATACTGATCCTCACAACCCATAAACTTCAAGATATCATTATCATCATCACAAACTTGCCAATTCTCAATATTATCTGCTATGTTAGGCCTAGCCTAAATTTCAACTTTAGAGATACTAGAAAATGTAATATCATTGAGATTGATTGCAATATTGGCTAACAAGTCAGCCATCTTATTGTTACTCCTATCCTTCCATTCAATATTGAAGGCATCAAAATGTTCAATCAAATCCCAAATTGCATTCCTATATTGTTTCAACCTTCTATTCTTGGAAGCATATATTGACCTGACTTGGGACACCACCAACTCAGAATCACCAACAACACTTAAACACTTAATACCATGCTTTTGGGCCAACCTCAATCCTAACAAAAAAGCCACATATTTTGCTATATTGTTGGTACAAAAGAAATTCAATGTGAAAGAAAACTTTTAGGTGTTTCCATCAGGAGAAATAATTAAAATACCTGCTCTTGCACCATCTTTGCAATTTGCACCATCAAAGTACATTACCCACAAATCACCCTTCACAGAATTAGCACTTACCTAAATAGAGATAGGTGAAAAAAAAGGCTCCTCTTCAAATACAAGGATCTCTTCCCTAAAAGCATTAATATCAGTATTCACAAAACATGTAGTTTCATTATCAATATTTCTCTCAATCATGTGGCATACTCCTGGCTCTCATTCAATCTTGACAAATTGATCATCAATTTTGAAAGTGGCATAGGATAGATCACACTGTAAACTTCCACCCATGGTAGCACTCCACCTTCTAGATAGTAGCATCCCATAATGAGGAGGGATATCCACCACCAAAACACTCATTGTTAACTCTTTCTCTAGATATGCTGCCAGC
The DNA here is from genome assembly GCA_027943335.1 of Chamaecyparis obtusa. Lineage (NCBI taxonomy): Eukaryota > Viridiplantae > Streptophyta > Pinopsida > Cupressales > Cupressaceae > Chamaecyparis > Chamaecyparis obtusa. The sequence goes on from BSBK01004809.1 coordinate 179,012, forward strand.
CTATATGGCATTGCATTGATAGTCCCAATAACTAGTACCTCCCTCTAATCCATTGCACAACATCTACCTTGCACTATATCAACTTTAAGGCCCAAATTCTCCATGATTTTGAAAGGCATGGCATTATTAGAGGCACCACTATCAATCATACAATTTCTCAACTTCATTCCATTCACAAGAACACTTAAAAAGAATGGATCAATATTTTCAAGGCTGGCATTGACAGAACTACCCAAGTATATTGGAGGAATTTGAGACACAATTCCCTAAGAAGCAACACCTTTCAAAACCTTATCCTGAGATCCATATCATGCAACATCACTTTTATGAACATTACCTACACATGCAATAGATTTTTCTTTGTGTTTAGGGATCCTCAACAATTTTGACAATGGAACATTAACTATAATTTGGGACAATACAGATAACATATCAACAAGAGCAGAAGAAGGAATCTCGATATACACTGCCTTAATATCCTTTTTCTTATCTGACACATTAGGTGTATTGGCCACCCTCATTTTTTCAATCTTAGCCATTGTGTTAACTAGCCTCTCAATCTCACTAGAAATCTTTTCAATTCCAACTCCCTTAGGTTCACAATTCTTACCTTTTACATTCTTGAATTTCACCATGTGATCACCTTTTGATTTGTTCTCATTAGGTTCTCCAGAGTTGGTACTCTTTATAAACATTCCTGTAGCTTTCTCATTTGTATTCCTTACCACCATGCCTCTAGTTTTCACTTGGGCAATCATTTCTGTAGTAATCCTATCCATCTCTACTCTAGAAGGTCTTCTCAAATTTATTGGCTCAGAAGAAGAGTTCATGTTACATGTCTTCCTATCAATGTCTTCACTATCAGAAAAAACTTCTTAATGAAAAAGGGCCTGATTATGTCTCTTCACATTTACATCTGCCTCTTCATCAAAATCAGAATCATCTTTCATATCCTAGATATGAAGAAGCCATGTTGCATCCAACATCATCTTGATCTTCTTCTTGATCTATCTCTTCATTGCCAGAATCTTGATTTGCAGCCATAGAATGTACAACCACACAATGCTCTCTAGAATGAGGGGACTGGCGTGCAACACACCAAGGTATGTCCTCCATGACATTTATTGAAGCCTTTTATAGAAGGTCAGGGACACCTCTATCATTGTTTCCTCTTATAGTAGGGACAATAGGCTTGCCATCCTTCCATTGGGTGTTGTAGGGGTAGTTCTGCAATCTATTATGTTTGTCAAAATTGTTGTTGAATTGAGGCCTTTCATTGGTAGGGGCACTGATGTTCCTATTTGTAGGTGCCTTCAAATCCTTCAATGCATTGAGCACCTTATCCAATTTATCTTCCTCTTGCCTCCTAGCTCCAACATTCTTATCATTTTCCTTTTTGTATTTCTTATCCCCAAACAACTTTGGGTCATCTCTCTTTCCACCCAATTTTCTTGATATTTTCATATTGTTCTTAATATTGATAGAAATCCTAAAAGCATCCCTAAGAGTTCTTGGTTCTTTGTCCCTCAACAAATATCCCATCTTTCCATCAAATTCATTGAAGTATGTGGTCAGACAGACATTGTCATCTAATTGCATAACTTGGAACAACTTATGCATACCCTTCTGAAATCTTATGTTGAATTCCGCTGTAGTCTCATTCTAATTTTTCCTTGTGGTATTGAATTCATTCAACATGAAACTAGCATTAGACCTATCACCATACTACTCTTTAAAACATTTCTCAAAAGAGTCCCAAGTATCAATATATTTGTCAGGAAGCCTCTTAAACCAATCTCTAGCATCCTCCATTAGAGATTGAACAAATAATTTCATGACCACATCCTCATGCTCTACCTCATAATCATTAAGCATATCAACAAATAACCTAAGATGCTCCTCACAAATAATAGCATTATTACCAGCAAACTTAGGTACCTTATCTCTAATATCATTTGGAAAAGCATTCGGGTAACCAGGAATTTCATCAAAACTAATTTGCCTATAGCCTTCTAATTGCATAGGTCTTCTTTGAAAACTTGAACTAGTGTTAACCCTAGGATCAACATTAGCATCTACATTTATTTTTGCATTTGACTGCTACCTAGGATCAGCACCTATCCTAGCCGATGAAGAAGGAAATGAACTAGTAGAATTACTAGGTAGAATAGTAGTAGTCATAGATGGCATACCTAGTTTAGTAGTAGATGGGCCAAGAGCATTAGCTGATGAAGCCTTCAAGAACTGGATCTTTCTTCTTTTTTCTGCAATGGAAGCTTCAATTTTAGCCCTCTCTGATTCTCTTGCAAGGTCCTCATCTTCTTTTCTTCTTCTCTCCATTTCTATGTTCTTATTTAAATTGGGTGGTGGGACCCCAAGTATTGTCAATGATTTACTTGTTTGATGTCCCACCATATTTTGCTTTCCTTTCTCACCAACGGCAACATTAGGCCTAGTGATCTCACACCCATCTTTATCTTTAGGTAAAGCAACATAACTTTGCACTTCTAACCATAGGGCCCTACCTATCAAATTCATGATCTTGCAGTAAGTGCTCTTGCTCACTCAAGGCATCAAGATCACCAAAGACATCATGCTGCAAAGTTTTATGAGCAAAAGCAAGCATCTTGTTTCTCTCCTTCATTTCATTAATCTTTCTAAGGAGAGACTATCTTTCTATCAGAGCATTCACATTTTTAGCCTCTCTCTCCTCTTGTAACCTCTTATGTATAGCATCCTGCTCTGCCAACTACAACCTCAATGCATTTAAATCATCAGGATCTACCATAATGTCATCAGAACCTTATGACACATCCATATCAGAAAGATTTTGATATGGGAAGTAGACTTTCCTTGGTCTCATGGGTTCCCTTCTAAAATTGTCCTCATCAAGATCTAAATCAATCTCCAAACCCATCTCTCTAGCTTGTTCATCTTGACCTGCTGGCAATGGACCTTTGTCCTGAAATACAGCTTTTAGGGTATCATAAAATCTATCTTCAGAGTGACCACCATCTAATATAGAAACTCTATCATGTGAACCTTCCTCACTTGAGGAAACATGTGGTGCTCTACCTCTAGTACTTCCCTGTTCTCTGATGGGAGCACTAGTAGACTCACCATTCCTTCTAATCCAACTCTTCTTCTCTTGTCTAGACAATTGCTCCAGAGTGACCTTCGGATTCTTTTTGACAAAGGACCTAGTATTCCTCCTCTTGTCCATGATTTACAATATATAGCACTGGTTCTAACTTTTTGAGTCACCACCCACCTAGATGGGAAATCTTTACTTGAAATACAATAGGAAAACAAGAGTGCACTTACAACCTTTATCTCTAGACTCTCCCCAGTAGAGTCGCCATTTTGTTGGGAGTTCCCTTTGATCTTCAACTTGGAGATTTATACTTTGATGGATAACTTTGATATAACTTTGACTCTATCACAACTCCAAAGTCTACAAGGAAGAGGGCCAATTAACAAGGATTCACAAAGATCCTCCTACACTTTGAGCCTTATTCCTCAGGCAGGTGTACCCTTGATTCACTTCTTGAAAGGAATCACTAAATGATATACAACTATATACTCTTTACTGACTGCCTAAAGATTTTATCATTTGAATGTTTGTGTGTGTGGTTGATGACAATGAAATGCCTCCAGAGGATGGACCAGTGCCTTAACCTAGGGCAAAGAATCACCCAATTACACACATCAGCTGAATACCTTAATTCAAACACAACTGAATCCAGGATAAGTGCTTTGCCTATTACCCCTCTCCCTCAGACACAAGGACATTTGATTCCTATTTGGTTGCAAACTCACTGAACCCACCCAAAAGACATTAATCCTAACTTTGTTAGGGACTCAGAGATGACTTCACAATACTGTTTGTTTACCATATGCTAACACACTTTGTGACATTAACATATATGAGCTTAGAACCGAAACAAGAAGACATACATAAATGCAAGATTGGAACTCAATAGTATTTTCATTAAGATATTCAAGATCAATATATAATCAAAACAACACAAAGATAGGAAATACCCAAAATCCCACTCCTTTATCAGTATAACACTATCAACAACCAGCTGGGACCAAAGAAAGTTTGGAACCCTTTCAAAATCAAAATTTCTGTAACTTATACTCCCTAGTCATCTTGAAATTCTCAAAGAGAATGCAACAAGCTACAGATGACTTAGGGCTAGGGTTTCAACCACCCAACCAATTGGAAATGGTCAAAAAGTTATTACAAGGGTGGAAACCCAGGCAACCATGAGAAAGAAAATCTTGGAATGATCTTCAATCATGAAAATTTCTCTATGAAGGTACTAAGAATCATGAACAACACTCAAAATGTCAACCCTGCAACACACCTTGAGCACAAAACTGCACAGTACAAACCCCACAGATGAACACTCAACACTCTAGACTACACTGCAATGACAAACAAATCATCTCTCACCAACACCAGTCGCTTCTGCATTGAATTCTAGTCCTTTTGGTTGCAAGAAACCTTTCAAAAATTTGAATTTGAAATCAAACAGCTACTTTATGGTGCTTTTAGCAAATCGACGATCGATATTTGAACTCAGATCATCTTTAAGTCATGACTGTCCGATCCTATTATTTTGTGGGCTTTATGATTTACCTTTTAAAAGACCCCAGTCATATTTAGCGAACTGGCGACTGAAGACCTTTCTAGTTCGCAGAAAACTTTATCTCTCCGTCATTAAGTTTAGAGACTCCACAAACACTTGTTCATTGAACTACTAAAACACTTAGAGAACAACTGCTAATTCACACGAACGAGCGAAGCCATTGAACCTTGTCAGCACTGCTAACCTCATTCATCTGGACTGCTAAACCTTTTGACCCCACCTAGGCCCTCTTTATGCCACTTGTCATTATGTCATTCATGGCTCATGCTCGGTCACACTAACAAAGGACCCACCTTTTGCAAGCCTTATAATCGGACGACAGGTGTAAGATCTCATAGCTCTGACAAAACTCATGAGAACTTATGCCGACTGTAGATCACATCCTCGTCACTGATCTTTCTGACAACGACCCCACCTTGCCGTATCATCCATGTTGGCCAATAAAATTTGAACAATCCTGCACCACCTGGCAAATGGCCCCACTGAGAACATTAAGCTGTCTAGAAGATCAGACGGCTGGTGTAAGATCTGAAAGGTTCAAAAGATTCTATGCGCTTACATGCCAGCTGTCGATTGAAGAATCTCCTCCCATCTCTGATAACCAACTGACAAAAAACAAAATCAACATATGGTGCATGATCTCAAAGGGGAAGAATATTCCTTAAGATCATGCACTGACTATAGATTGAAAAGCCTTAATTGCAGGCCCCACTAACAGGATCCCTCTCAGCAACACACTGACCAATGAGAGAATGCCAACTATGCCAACATGGCAGTGGACCCGCTTGAAAAGAAAGACTACGTCATCAGGAAAAATCAATGATTGATGTAAGATCTCAAGCGTCTGACACAGTCTATGAGAGCTTACGCTGACCATCAGATGGAGATGCTATCAGAAGACCAGGCCTAGGAAAAAACAAAGCCAAAATATTAGGAAGTATTAAAGCTCAGGACTTTGGAAAAATTAAAACCACTGGGCACTGGGAACTTAGGAAAGATTAACTGATGACTTATGAAATATTTAAAGGGGACCCACCGACACATGAATCCTAACTGCGTGACATGGTAAAGTTGGTCATTTAAATAGCACATGTAGAATATAAGGTTTTAAGTGACCTGTGAAAAGGTAATGCAACATTAGAACAGGGCCAAGGTATTTTTAATTTTTTAAATCCAACGGCTACAAATTTGAAATTTTTTTGCCTTAGGGTTTATGCTAGGGACCTAAAAACAATTGCAGAGACGTAGAAAATTGCTAAAGCCATGAAATTTTTTGCATGTGCTAACACAAGAATTGATACATTTTCCTATGGGAATGTTTGGATTTATGTATGGGAAAGTATAGATTTCCGTATGGTGTTTTAAAAGGTCCTAGGGGCTCAAATTTGTCATATTTTGGGCTTGTGACTTCTATAACCTATTTTGTATGCTTGGGCTGCAACTTGTCTCACTTATGTATGTCCATATCTTGTTATTTTTGTGTTATAATGTATCACTTATGATTTTTTAGTACTTAGCATATATGTATGTCCATATAACAAGGCTAGGACTCGTCTTGGTGGCCTGAGAGCATAGGAGGGTTCCCTAGACTTGCAAATTGAATCATTTGAAATGCATCTTGATTTCTTTGGCTTGTGTATGGGTATGAGACTAGGAACCCTAGTTGAGTGTATCACCATAGGTGTTGGAACCCAAAGGGGTTTCTAGATGATCCTATGGGTGAGTTGGTAAAAAGTATTAACCTAATAATGAACTTGGGAAAGGGGTGTTTCAAAACATAATAAAAGACACATAAATATAAGTACACATAGGCCTGTTAGAGTACCGGGACCATAGGTAACTGCCAGGATGGATCCCTATTCATAAAGTGGGGACCAGGGTTACATGGTTGCGAGGAAGGATCCCAATATGAAGGATATGTGTTGACAGTCACCTAGAGGGTGTGCTAGAAACCTAACCTTTGTGTATAGTAAAGTGATATTTTATTATGTATTGTCTTTTGTTTTTCAAGTTATTATTTTGTAAAGCCTAAGGTTTCTTTAGGCCTTGTGAGTACCTTGGTTCTATCTCCTACCACAGTGGGGGGTTGAACTGCTTAAGTTTAACATGGATGGGTGGCAAATATGATTTGAGGTACTATTCCTAGTTCATGGCGTGCATGTGTTTTAGATTTCATGCAGTGACAAATATTTCTCAAATTCTAACATGTACTATTGTAATGCAAGATGTAAAGATCTCTTTGTAAGTCTTCAGGCCATTCAATGTAATTGTATTTATTATATTTATTATCAGAAATTGAAATGACAAAGCAATCTAATTAGCGAGGGATATTTTTAAGGTTTATTGGTAAATGAATTTTAATAAGGAAACCTTAAGGAATGTACTTTGTGGATGTTAATAATGAAATATTAGAATGTGAGAAAAAAATTTGTTAGTTGTAATTTTAGGTTAAAAGAATTGATTCCTTATGGGTTCCTTGGTGAGGAGATTACATAACACATAGAATTTTAACATGAAAACCTTGTTAATGTATAAAACCATCTAGAACCGGTAACCTAAAATAATTCACTCTTTTGAAGTGAGCTCAATTAGGAGCCAACCTTGTTAAAGGCTACAAAAACACACTGTGAGGTGTGACCTAGTTAGAGGATTTATCACTAACAGTTCTCCCTTGACCAAACATTCTTTATGGGGTCAATAAAAAAATTGATATAGTAATGATATGATTCATATACAAAGTGATTTGAAGATTTTCAGATCTATGCTAAGCTCAAAAATACCTCTGATCAATAATCTATTCAATCTTTCAATTTTCTTGATGCAGGGGCATTCTTGTCCTCGGTGAAACTACATGGGTGTTTGTATTTTGGTTGGTGTTACTTGGTTTCATCCTTGATCGATGACCTTGGTCATTGAAGGAAGCTTGGTCACTGAAGAAACTCGGTAGTCTCTGGCACTTGGTGAAAATGTTACTCGATCATGCCTACAGTGCTCGGTCGACACTAGTGCTTGGCAATGCTTGGCGTGCTTGGTTAATTCACTATCGCTTGGTAGTTTTGGCTTACTGACTAGAGTTCTGTGTGATTTGTTGAGTCGACTTAGTGCATTTATTGTTGGTAGATATTGTTATAGGCCGACATGATGAATTAAATGTTTGTATATAATTATAAGCTAAATTGTATGGCATTTAATTATTTGTTGGAGGAAGTTAATGGTTTCATCCAACTGACTTGTGGCTGATGACTAGTATTTATAGGATGTTTGGGTATATGTTTAGAGAGAGATCAAAGGATAATTAGGAGATCTTAGAGAAGTTTTGATGAAGGGCCACACCACCCTTACCAAATCATAACCAAAGACATAACAACATGGAGACAAAGAAAAGACAACATGCTTTACAAAGCATACATTAATACTTGAAAATCATCACAACTTGAGAGATTTTACAACATGAGAGCTTCTTCCAAATATGATATCTACAACATGAGAGATCTTACATACTCCAAGCTTACAACTTGAGAGTTTTCTTATGAATGCTCATATGCCTTCTTTATATAGGCATTTACCACCCAAGATATTACAATACAACCAATGTAGGATAAAAGATAGATGCAACTACCTTGATACAAATATTAAATACCCACCCAATTAATATTTAGCACCATGTGGGCCAATTAAAAAATTGCATTACTTTTGTGGCCAATAATAAAATAGAAATGTGTAACTACCTAGCTACAAATATTAAATGCAAGAACATTCTACAAATTTTTAAAATGCCACCTACACACCTCGATAAACGAAATGATTTATTTTTCATTTATTTTTTATTTTTTTAATTTATCTTTCCCACCTATGCACCTTGGTAAATGAAATAACTTTATTTCTTTTTTTATTTCTTTTCCTCTTTCTTTTTTTCTTCCATTTTCGTCACTTCCTCTCTCCAATTTTTATTTTTTTATCATGCCCCATTTTATTTTTGTGATGCAAGATGCAAGAATAGAAAATTGGCTTCTTATTATCTCCACAAATGTGGAATTACAAACTTTCAGAATTACAATATGCAAAGCCACATGGGCATTCCCTTACAATATTTTATAGGACAAAGCCTCAAATCAATACCCAGACCTACTACCCAAAACTGCTCTAGACAACACTACAGGCCTTCTTTATATAGGCATTTTCCACCGCCCAAGAAGGTTCAAGAAATTTAGCCCTTAGGGCTGACCAAACTTAGAATTATTTTATTTTTCAATTTATTACATCAAAGTCAGCTCAAGATAACTTTTGAAACCCAAACAAAAATTTTGAAGGAAAAATTATTTTCTACCATTTCAGGTGGCCCGACTTCTAGAGACCATAAGTCATCACCAGTTGACCCGATTGACTATTATAACCCCATTTCAGAAAGGCCACAAAGCACTCTACAGGCTTGAATCATGCAAGAGCCTGTCACCCAAATTTTCAACCTCATCCGGGGCCTCTAAAGCCTTCAAAACTGAGTTCAAAGTTTCTGTACCCTGTCGCCAATACCAAAAATCTTCAATATCTTCAAAACCAGACCTAATCTAGCCATGAAACTTTACTGGTAGGCTGACATGACTGAGATGAAGCTCCAAATGTAAAATCAAAACATTCTGAGATCATAAGACCAACTTACTAAAAATAGCAAGTTTCAATAAATAGCAGCTCCGCACAAGATAGCCCTTATTGAATACAAAAATAGAAATATTTTTGGGTGATGCAAGATTGCTCCTACACCCTGGATGCTCCTGCATTAGACACCTAGGGTAATTTGAGAAGTGACCCAGTCACATCTCAGGTGTGTAGAGGAAAACCAAGATGGTTAACCTCCTTAGTTAGCCATGATGAATCTTCAATAGGTCATCCTTTCCACTTGACCAGATATTCTTCATATGTCTTGTTCCTTATGCTTCTACTAACATGACTATCTAGTATGTCTTCAATCTCCTTGATATCTGAACTAGTTGCTGGAATACTCCACTATGCTGCTGTAACCTCATCTTCAACACCTCCTTCATGATACTCTATCAGATATGAAATATTAAATACTGGTGAAATATTCAACTCAGTAGGCAACTCAAACTCATATGCATTTCTTTAGTCATGCTTCTTCAGTATCTTACATGGCCCAAACTTTTTCATTTTCATCTTCTTATATGTACCAACTGGAAATCGCTCCTTCCGCAAATGAACCATGACTTCATCTCCAACCTGAAATTCCTTATGCCTCCTTTTCTCATCTGCCTTAGCCTTATACTATGCATTCATCTTGGTAATATGCTTCCTCACCTCCTCATGGATGTTCTTCAAATGTTCTACAAAATCCTTAGCTTCAGCACTACTTATTTCTCCTTTATCTATCTTTCTCAATTCAAATGCATTTCTGGGACTACTTCCATATAAAATCTGGAATGGTGATTTACTAGTGCTCCTATTGACAAAATTATTGTATGCAAATTCTACCTATGGTAAAATCAAATCCCATCCTGTTGGCTTATCTCCAACCAAACATCTTAGCAAATTCCCCACACTCTTATTCACCACCTTTGCCTATGCATCAGTTTGTGGATGATGTGATGAACTAAACTTCAAATCTATCTTCAACTTCTTCCATAATGTACGCCAGAAGTATTCAACAAACTTAGTGTCCCGATCTGAAACTATGGTCTGTGGCGAACCATGTAGTCTCACTAATTCTCTAAAAAACAATTCTGCTATATGAACAACATCATTAATCTTCTTACAAGGAATAAAATGTGTCATCTTAAAAAATCTATCAACTACCACAAAAATTGAATCATGTCCCCGATGTGTCCTCAGTAATCCAAGAACAAAGTCCATACTGATATCCTCCCAAGGCTTCTTTGGTACAGGTAATGACCGATACAACCCTATATTCTACTTCACTCCTTTTGCCATCTGACATACTCTAAAACTCTATCCAAACTTCTTGACATCTTGTTGCAACTATGGCCAATAATAATTCTCACTAACCAAAGAAAGGGTTTTAACTCGACCAAAATGTCCAGCCAATCCTCCGCTATGCTTCTCCTTAATGAGATTCTCCCTCATAGAACTTCTTGGAATGCACAATTGACTCTCTCTGAATAGCATATCATCCTGAATGATGAAATCCAACCACTTCATTCAGTATAGAGTAACAGTTTCTTTACAAGCTTTCCAAGCTTCACCAAAATTAGGTTCTTTGGATACAAATTCTTGAGTTCCTTGAACCCAACCACCTCAATCTGCATCTCTATCAGCAATAGTTTTCTTCTTCTAAGTGCGTCTGCAACCTTGTTAGACTTTCCACTTCTGTGTTTCAAAAAAAATGTATAACTTTGCAAAAACTCAACCCATTTCAAATGCCTTTGATTCAACTTTCCTTGACTATTCAAATATTGCAAATCTTGATGATTAGTATACAAAAAAAGCTCCTTAGGAAGTAGATAGTGTCTCCACTTCTTCAATGCCTGAACTATAGCATAAAATTCCTAATCATAAACAAAATATTTCCTCTTGGCATCATTTAACTTCTCACTAAAATAAGCAATAGGTTTACCCTCTTGGCTCATAACAACTCCTATTGCAGTACCACTAGCATCACAGTCTACTTGAAACACCTTATTAAAATATGGAAGTGCTAAAATAGGTTTTTCTATAACTTTCTATTTCAACAGTTTAAAATTCTTATCTGCCCCATTAGTCCACTTGAACTCTTTTCTATCCCCTCTCATTGTTTCAGTCAAGGGTCCACAAATACTGCTAAAATTTTTGATAAAATTTCTATAAAAACTAGCCAAACCATGAAAAGATCTTACCTTAGTAGCACACCTTGGAGTAGGCCATTCAATGATAGCCTATAATTTCTTTGGGTCCATTTTTAGACCTTCTACTGAAACTACAAATCCCAAATACACTAACTCCTTCACAAAACTACAATTCTTCAAATTAATCAACAATTTGTCACCTCTCATCTTCTCAAACACCATATGAATATGCATCATATGTTCCTCCAATGTCTTGCTAAAGATCAAAATATCATCTAGGTAAACAATGACAAACTTACCTATAAATTCTTTCAGAACCTTGTTCATGAGCTGCATGAAAGTGCTCAATGCATTGGTTAGCCCAAAAGGCATGACTAACCACTAATACAGTCCTTCCTTTGTCTTGAAGGTAGTCTTCCATTCATCTCCTTCTCTAATCCAAATATGGTGATATCCACTCTTCAGATCTATCTTTGAGAAATACACAGCCCCACTCAAATAGTCCATAATATCATCCATTCATGGAAATAGAAACTGGTACTTGATTATGATCTTGTTTATTCCTCTAGAATCTATACACATCCTCCATTCTCCATTCTTCTTTGGTGCTAATACCACTGGTACAACATAGGGACTCAGAATCTCTTGAATCAACCCCTTATGTAATAACTCATGTATTTGTCTGTTCAACTCTTCACTTTCTACTGGTGTCATTCTATGTGCTGCCTTGTTTGACAAACTGGCTCCTAGCATCAAACCCATCTGATGACTGATCTTCCTTACCGGTTGTAATCCATCAGGTACATTATCAAATATAATATCCTAAAACTTATTCAACAAATCTGCAACCTCTACAAGTACATCCTCTATTTCCTCTTTACTAGCTTTTGGAATTAAAGAAAAACACACATGCTGATGCCTCATACCATCTAGGAATTTTCTTCCATCAACAAATGTTATTCTTGCATTACCACATACCTTTTCTTCAATCTCTTTCAATGGATTTATCTTATGTTGCACTCCATTCTTTGTCAGGGAATAGGTATTCACATGACCATCATGTACAACACATCTGTCAAACTACCACGGTCTACCCAACAACATATGACATGCATCCATAGATATGATATCACATAGTACCTCATCTTGGTACCTGCTGATCTTGAACTTTACCAAGCACTATTCACTGACCATGACCTTGTGGTCATCCTGCACCTAGGCAATCCAATATGGATGTGGGTGTTTCTGTCTCTTGAGCTTCAACTTTGTCACCATCTCTTCTAACACCAAATTGTCAGTGCTTCCACTATCAATAATCACATCATAGCATTTACCCTCACACTTGCATCTAGTGTGAAACAGGCTCCTCCTTTGTTCAGGTTCATTCCCACCACATAGCAAGACTCTTATGTTAATTAGCATTTCTCCTCTTTCAGCATCTTTAGAATTTGATGATCTGGTTGTTAGAACATGCAAAAAAATTTCATGGCCCTGGCATCTTTCCCCTAGTCTCCGTGTCATTTTTCATGTCTCTGGCTAAAAGCCCTTAGCAAAACATTCAAAAACTAGCTGTTACATGCAAAAACCCTTTGAAAAATCCTGGCCCTTTTCTATTTTGATGTTACTTTTTGCAGGTCACTTAAGGGTCCTAATATGCACGTGCTTTATATTTTGGTCGGCCCTAGTGTTAACTTTTCCTAAGTTTCTACCCCTAGTGATTTTAAAATTTCCTAAAGTCCTTAGCGCTTGATTTTTCCCGAAAGCCTAAGTCCTAAGCTTTAGTTTTTTCCTATGTTTTGGCTTAATATTTTCCTAGGCCCCTCTCTGACACCATCTCCATCCAATAGTCAGTGCAAATTCTCATAGGATGTGTTAGACGCTTGAGATCTTACGCCGATCGTTGATTTTTCTAATGACGTAGCCTTTCTTTTCGAGCGGGTCCACTACCATGTAAGCTGACTTGGTGGTATCTCATTGGTTGATAGAAGTATGAAGTGGCTTGTTGTCAATGGGACTTGAGCTTTTGGATGTGTCAGTGAGTCCTGATCCTATCAGTGAATCAAGGAACGATGCATAAACTTATGGGTTTTGTCAAAGGCTTAAGATCTTGCGATGACTGTTGATTTTGTTTCCTGTCAGATGGTTGTCAGAGATGGGAGGAGATTCTTGATCTAATGGTGGGCATGTAATCTGATAGAATCTTAGATGGGTATGAAAACTTCAGACAACTGTTAATCTTCCTGATGCAGGCCCGGTCAAAGTTTCTCAGTCTTTTGGTGGTTGACTTAAGATTTAAAAGCCCACGAAGCATGAAGATCTAATGACCATGACTTAAAGTTAACCTGATTCCAAATTTTGACCATCAATTTGCTGCAAGCACCATGAAAGTAGCTATTTATTTTCAAATTTGAATTTGCAGAGGGTTTCTACTGATAGGAAGTACGAGAATTTATGGTTTTAACAGCTGATTTTGATTGCTTTGGTGGTGCTTGTTATTGTAGTGTGGTCCAGGGTGTTGAGTGATCATCTACAGGGTTTGTACTATGCAGATTTGTGCTTGAGGTGTGTTGTAGGTGGCCACAAAGGGGTTGACATTTAAGCATTTTTCATCATTCTTAGTACCTTCTCAATGAGATTTTCATAATTGAGGATCAATCCGGGGCTTGTCTTCTCCTGATTGCCTAGGTTTCTTCCCCTGTGATAAATTTTTAGCCATTTTCAGTTGGGTGGGTGGTTGAAACCCTAACCCTAGTCATTCATAACTTGTTGCATTCTCTTTGAGGATTCCAAGATGACTAGGGAGTATAAGTTGCATAAATTTTGATTTTGTATGGGTTCCAAAAACTTTCTTTGGTTCTAGGCTGGTGGTCCATGGAGTTTTACTGATAGAGGAGCTAGATTTTGTATCTCTTCCTATCCTTGTGTTGTTCTAATTGTGTATTGATTCTAAATATATTAGTGAGGATGTTATTGAGTTCCAATCTTGCATTTGTGCATGTCTTCTTCATTTTGATTCTAAGCTGATATATGTTAATGTCACAAAGTGTATTAGCATATGGTAAACAAAGAGTATTGTGAAGTCATCTCTGAGTTCCTAACAAAGTTAGGATTAAAGTCTTTTAGCTGGGTTCAGTGAGTTTGCAACCAAGAAGGAATCTGATGTCCTTGTGTCTGAGGGAGAGGGGTAATAGGCAAAGCACTTATCCTAGATTCAATTGTGTTTGAATTAAGGTTTTCAATTGATGTATGTAATTGGGTGACTCTTTGCCCTAGGTTAAGGCACTGGTCCATCCTCTGGAGGCATTTCATTGTTGTCAACCATACACACAAACATTCAAATGATAAAATCTTAAAGTAGTTAGTAAAGAGTATATAGTTGTATATCATTTAGTGATTCCTTTTCAGAAGTGAATCAAGGGTACACCCGCCTAAGCATTAAGGCTCAAAGTGTAGGAGGATCTCTCTTGATCCTTGTTAATTAGCCCTCTTCCTTGTAGACTTTGGAGTGGTGATAGAGTCAAAGTTATATTAAAGTTATCCATCAAAGTATAAATCTACAAGTTGAAGATCAAAGGGAACTTCCAAAAAAATCGTGACTCTACTAGGGAGAACAACAATGAAGCAGTATATCTGTTAGTATTTTTGGTTGGGCCACATTGTAAAGTCAAAATCTTTTGTTGACCAGATAGATATAAAAGTTGTAAGTGCACTCTTGTCTTCCTATTGTACTCAGTTAGAAGATTTCCCATCTAGGTGGGTGGCGACTCAAAAGGTAAGAACCAGTGCTATATATTGTAAATCATGGACAAGAGGAGGAATACTAGGTCCTTTGTTAGAAAGAATCCGAAGGTCACTCTGGAGAAATTGCCTAGATAGGAGAAGAAGAGTTGGATTAGAAGGAATGGTGAGTCTACTAGTGCTCCCATCAGAGAACAAAGAAGTACTAGAGGTAGAGCACCACATGTTTCCTCAAGTAAGGAAGGTTCACAGGATAGAGTTTCTAGATCAGATGGTGGTCGCTCTGAGGATAGATTTTATGATACCCCAGAGGCTATATTTCAAGACAAGGGTCCATTGCCTACAGGTCAAGATGAAAAAACTAGAGAGATGGGTTTAGAGATTGATTTAGATCTTGATGAAGATAATTTTAGAAGAGAACCCATGAGACCTAGGCAAGTGCACTTCCCATATCAAAATCTTTCTGATATGGATGTGTCATCAGGTTCTGATGACATTATGGTAGATCCTCATGATTTAAATGCATTAAGGTTACAGTTGGCAGAGCAAGATGCCATAAATAAGAGGTTACAAGAGGAGAGAGAGGCTAAAAAGGTAAATGCTCTAATAGAAAGACAGTCTCTCCTTAGAAAAATTAATGAAATGAAGGAGAGAAACAAGATGCTTGCTTCTGCTCCTAAGACTCTGCAACATGACATCTTTGGTGATCTTGAAGCTTTGAGGAGTGAGCAACAATGCTTACTGCAAGATCATGAATTTGATAGGGAGGGCCCTGTGGTTAGACAAGTGCAAAGTTATGTTCCTTTTCCTAAAGATAAAGATGGGCATGAGATCACTAAGCCTGCTGTTGCCACTGGTGAGAAAGGAAAATAGAAGATGGTGGGACATCAAATAAGTAGATCATTGACAATACCTAGGGTCCCACCACCCAATTCAAATAAGGACATAGAAATAGAAAGAAGAAGAAAACAAGATGGGGACCTTGCAAGAGAATTAGAGAAGGCTGAGATTGAAGCTTCCATTATAGAATTGAGAAGAAAGATCCAATTCTTGAAGGCTTCATCAGCTAATGTTCTTGGTCCATCTGCTACTGAACTAGGTATCCCATCTATGAGCACTACTATTCCACTTAGTAATGCAACTAGTTCAATTCCTTCTTCATCTGCTAGGATAGGTGCTGATCCTAGGCAGTAGTCAAATGCACAAGTAGATAGAAATGTAAATGCTAATGTTGATCCTAGGGTTAACACTAGTTCAAGTTTTCAAAGAAGACCTATGCAATTAGAAGGCTATAGGAAAATTAGTTTTGATGGAATTCCTGGTTACCCGAATGCTTTTCCAAATGATATAAGAGATGAGGAACCTAAGTTTGCTAGTAATAATGCTATTAGTTGTGAAGAGTATCTTAGGTTATTTGTCGATATGCTTAATGATTATGAGGTAGAGCATGAGGATGTAGTCATGAAATTATTTGTTTAATCTCTAATGGAGGATGCTAGGGATTGGTTTAAGAGACTTCCTGGTAAATGTATTGATACTTGGGACTCTTTTGAGAGATTTTTTAAAGAGCAGTATGGTGATAGGGCTAATGCTAGTTTCATGTTGAATGAATTCAATACCATAAGGAAAAATCAGTATGAGACTACAGCTAAATTCAACATGAGATTTCAGAAGGGTATGCATAAGTTGTTCCAAGTTATACGGTTAGATGACAATGTCTATCTGACCACATACTTCAATTCATTTGATGGAAATATGGGATATTTGTTGAGGGACAAAGAACCAAGAACTCTTAGGGATGCTTTTAGGATTTCTGTCAACATTGAGAATAATATAAAAATATCAGGGAAATTGGGTGGAATGAGAGATGACCCTAAGTTGTTTGGGGATAAGAAATACAAAAGGAAAAATGATAAGAATGTTGGAGCTAGGAGTCAAGAAGAAGATAAATTAGATAAGGTGCTCAATGCATTGAAGAATTTGAAAGCACCTACAAATAGGAACATCGGTGTTCCTACCAATGAAAGGCTTTAGTTCAACAATAATTTCAACAAATAGAATAGATTGCAGAACTACCCCTACAACACCAAATGGAAGGATGACAAGCCTATTGTCCCTTCTATAAGAGGAAACAATGATAGAGGTGTCCCTGACCCTCTACAAAAGGCCTCAATAAATGTCATCGAGGACATCCCTTGGTGTGTTGCATGCTAGTCCCCTCATTCTGCAGAGCATTGTGTAGTTGCACAATCTATGGCTACAAATCAGGATTGTGGCAATGAGGAGATAGATCAAGAAGAAGATCAAGATGATGTTGGATGCAACATGGCTTCTTCATATCTAGGATATGAAGAAGATTTTGATTTTGATGAAGAGGTAGATGTAAATGTGTAGAGTCACAATCAGGCCCTTTTTCATCAAGAAGTTTTTTCTGATAGTGAAGACATTGATAAGAAGACATGTAACATGAACTCTTCTTCTGGGGCAGTAAATTTAAGAAGACCTTCTAGAGAAGAGATGGTTAGGATTACTGTAGAAATGATTGCCCAAGTGCAAACTAGAGGCATGGTGGCAAGGAATACAAATGAGAAAGCTGTAGGAATGTTCATAAAGAGTACCAACTCTGGAGAGACTAATGAGAACAAATCAAAAGGTGATCACACGGTAAAATTCAAGAATGTAAAAGGTAAGAATTGTGAGCCTAAGGGAGTTGGAATTGAAAATATTTCTAGTCAGATTGAAAGGTCAGTTAAAACAATGGCTAAGATTGAAAAAATGAGGGTGGGAAATACACCTAATATATCAAATAAGCAAAAGGATATTAAGGCAGTGCAAATTGAGATTCCTTCTTCTGCTCCTGTTGATATGTTATCTGTATTGTCCCAAATTACAGTTAAGGTTCCATTGTCAGAATGGTTGAGGATCCCTGAACACAAAGATAGAGCTATTGCATGGGTAGATAATGTTCATAACCATGGTGTTGCATGCAATGGATCTCAGGATAAAGATTTGAAAGGTGTTCCTCCTCAGGGAATTGTGTCTCAAATTCCTCCAATATACTTGGACAGTTCTGTCAATGCCAGCCTTGAAAATATAGATCCATTCTTTTTAAGTGTTCTTGTGAATGGAATGAAGTTGAGGAATTGTATGATTGATAGTGGTGCCTCTAATACTGTTATGCCTTATAAAATCATGGAGAAGTTGGGCCTTAAAGTTGATACAACTCAAGGAAGATGTTGTGCAATAGATCAGAGGGAGGTACCAGTTATTGGTACTATCAATGCAGTGCCATATAGGTTGGCAGCATATCCAGAGAAAAGAGTTGACAATGAGTGTTTTGGTAGTGGACATCCCTCCTCATTATGGGATGCTGCTATCTAGAAGATGGAGTGCTACCATGGGTGGAAGTTTATAGTGTGATCTGTCCTATGCCACTTTCAAGATTGATGATCAGTTTGTCAAGATTGAACAAGAGCCAAGGGTATGCCACATGATTGAGATAAATATTGATAATGAAACTACATGTTTTGTGGATACTAATATT
Organism: Chamaecyparis obtusa; assembly: GCA_027943335.1. Taxonomy (NCBI): domain Eukaryota; kingdom Viridiplantae; phylum Streptophyta; class Pinopsida; order Cupressales; family Cupressaceae; genus Chamaecyparis; species Chamaecyparis obtusa. The sequence continues at coordinate 197,743 of BSBK01004809.1, forward strand.
AATGCTTTTAGAGAAGAGATCCCTGTATTTGAAAATGAACCTACTTTGTCACCTATCTATGTTGAGGTAAGTGCTAATTCTGTGAAGGGTGATTTGTGGGTAATGTACTTTGATGGTGCAAATTGCAAAGATGGAGTAGGAGCAGGTATCTTACTTATTTCTCCTGATGGAAACACCTACAAGTTTTCTTTCACATTGAATTTCTTTTGTACCAACAATATAGCAGAATATGAGGCTTTGTTGTTAGGATTGAGGTTGGCACAAAAACATGGTATTAAGTGCTTAAGTGTTGTTGGTGATTTTGAGTTGGTAGTGTCCCAAGTCAGGTCAATATATGCTTCCAAGAATAGGAGGTTGAAACAATATAGGAATACAGTTTGCGATTTGATTGAACATTTTGATGCCTTCAATATTGAGTGGAAGGATAGGAGTAACAATAAGATGGCTGACTTGTTAGCCAATATTGCAATCAATCCCAATGATATTACATTTTTTGGTATTTCTAAAGTTGAAATTCAGGCTAGGCCTAGTATACCACACAATATTGAAAATTGGCAAGTTTTTGATGATGACAATGATATCTTGAAGTTTATGAATTGTGAAGATTAGTATCATGGTCAGGAATTTGATTGTTCATCCTTGGTTGAGTCAGTAGAAGGAAAAGAAGTTGTCTTTGGCAATAAGGTCATTCAGCTTAGAACTAACAAGGTGCCTAAGGGACTTGTTGTTTTGGAGACTCTCTTTGATAACCAGGATAGAGTTCAAAAGAATATCAAAGGAGAAGATCATGCTGATCTAGTGGAGATAAACCTTGGAACACATGAGACACCCAAGAGGGTACACATTGGTAGAGATATGTCTCAAAAGGTAAAGAAATCTTTGATTGAATTATTGAGAAAATTTAGGCATGTTTTTGCATGGTCATATGATGACCTTAAGGTTTATAGAGAAGATTTTTTTCAGCATATTATTCCATTGAAAGAAGATGCTAAACATTTCTGGCAAAAGCAAAGGCCTATTAATCCCACTTTGGCACCCAAGATGCAAGAAGAGTTAATGAAGCTAAGAGATGTTGGAATTATCAAGCCTATAATGCACTCTTCTTGGGTGTCAAACCTTGTTCCTGTGAGAAAGAAAAATGGTGACATCAAGCTTTGTGTAGACTTCGGGAATTTGAACATCAACTCATTAAAGGATAATTATTGTTTGTCCAATATGGAAGCTATGTTGCAGAGAGTAACTGGATCAGAATTGATGTCTATGATGGATAGTTTCTCTGGTTACAATCAGGTAATTGTCAAGGAATCAGAGCAATTCAAGATAGCTTTCACAACACCTTGGGGGACATATGTGTATGTGAGAATGCCTTTTGGCCTCACAAATGCTAGTGCTAATTTTCAGAGGGCAATGGATGTTGCCTTTTCAGATTTCATAAATGATTTCCTTGTTGTATATCAAGATGATTTAACTACCTACTCCAAGAATGAAGAAGACCACTGTATTCATTTAGAAAAAATATTTGTGAGGGCCTTGGAATTTGGCATTTCATTAAACCCAAGGAAATGTTCTTTTGGTGTCATAGAAGGTAAGTTGCTTGGCCATTTGGTTGGCAAGCAAGGAGTAAGAATTGACCCTGAAAGGGTAGTAGCTATTGAAAAAATTCAGAGGCCAAAGAATGTTAAAGGGATTCAGTCCTTCTTTGGTCAGGTCAATTTCTTAAGGAGGTTTGTGACAAATTTTGCAGAGGTTACTAGACCTGTTTCTAAGATGTTGAAGAAGGGATCTGCAATCAATTGGGAGGGTGAGCCTAATGAGGCTTTCAAAAATATCAAGTAGGCTATCAAAGATGCACCAGTGCTTAAGGCACCTGATTATAATGTTCCAATGCATATCTTTTCCTTTGCATCTATTCACACTATTGCTGTAGTTTTGTTACAAAAGAATAAGGATGGTTTTGAGCAGCCTATTACATTTTTCGGTAAATCTTTGCAGGCTACTGAATTGAAGTATGACATAAATGAAAAACAAGCATATGCACTTGTAAATCTTGCAGCAGGAGGTGTCTGGAAGAAGATGTAGATGGATCAATAGGATCCAAGAATTCAATGTTGATGTCCAAATTACTAAATTGGTTAGAGGACAATTATTGGAAAAAATGATGGCTCAATCCAACGTTGATGCAAATCAGGTAAATCATTATGAAGTTGATTATACATGTGACATGGATGATTGTATTTGGTATCATGATATCATTTATTACTTGAGAAACATGAAATGTCCAGATAGTATGAATGATAATTAGAAGAGGACATTGAAATTACAGGCCATCAAGTATGTAATTGTGAAATGTAAATTGTATAGAAAGAATTTGGATTGTATACTTTTGAAATGTGTAGTAGAAGATCAGGCTAACAAGTTGTTGAAGGAAATGCATGAGGGAGTTTGTTGTGGACATTATATGGGTAAAACAACTGCTCATAAAATCTTGAGAGTGGGATTCTGGTGGCCCACAATCTTCAAGGATGCATAACAGTTGGTGAGGAGGTGTGATGCTTGTCAAAGGTTCTCTGGTAAGCTTAAATTTTTAGGTAATGTGCCATTAAAACCAGTAGAAGTTCAGGCTCCTTTCCAACAATGGGGAATTGATTTCATAGGGGAGATACCAAACAAGTCTAGTGGAGGACACTCATGGATGTTAGTTACCACTGATTACTTTACAAAATGGGTAGAGGCTATACCTACAAGAAATGCAACTAGTAAGGTGGTAATTGATTTTCTGATGAATAACATTGTTAAAAGGTTTGGTTTCCCTGAGAGGATAGTTAGTGATAATGCAATGTGCTTTAGGTCTGCTGAATATAAGGACTTTTGCAAAGGTTTAGGAATTCATATTTCTAATTCCTCACCTTATCATCCACAAGGAAATGGATAGGCAAAATCTACTAACAAGAGTTTGATTAAAATCCTAAAGAGGATTTTTGAAAAGAATAAGAGGGCATGGAATTCAAAGATGCCATTAGCCCTATGGGCTAATAGGGTTACTATGAAGAGGGAAATTGGTTATGCACCATTTGACCTAGTATATGGAATACATGCAAGAATGCCTCAGAATAATTTGTTGGAAATGTATAAATTTGTTCAGTTATATGATGATGACATAGATGATGAGATGCAATTGAGAATTAAGGACCTCATTAGGTTAGATGAGACTAGAAGAGAGTTAGTTGCAAGAAATGCCAAATTGCAGCTATAGGTTAAGAATTTATATGATAAGAGGACTGTTGACAGAAGGTTTGAACCTAGTGATTTGGTGTTAGTTTGGAATGCCAGACTAGAGGATAGGGGAAAACATGGTAAATTTGATCACATCTGGCTAGGGCCATATCTAATTCATGAGAAATGGGGCCAAGATTCATATATGGTCAAGGAATTAAATGGTGATATTCAGGAATTGCCAATTCATGGACAATTCTTGAAGAAATACTTCAAATGAAGGTATTTTCTTTTCCATGAATAGTAGTTAGGTTTGTATATATTGTAGATTCTATAAATAAGCTGCTTTCCCCTGCCCTGTTTTGTCCTGGTCTGTCAGTTTTTGGTCCTCTTACCTATTCTACCTTGCTTTTTCCCTGTTGTCTGTAATTTTTCCAGTGGGATGGTCTGCTTTAAACTAGTGATTTGAAGTCCTTGCTATGCCTACAAGAGGCATACATCCCCAGATAGAGCCACTATTAGCACGTGAAAAAAAAAAATTATGGCCCTGGCATCATTCCCTTTGTCTCTGTGTCATTTTTCATGTCTCTGGCTAAAAGCCCTTAGCAAAAAATTCAAAAACTAGCCGTTACATTGAAAAACCCTTTGAAAAATCCTGGGCCTTTTCAATTTTGATGTTACCTTTTGTGGGTCATTTAAGGGTCCTAATATGCACGTGCTTTATATTTTGGTCGACCCCAGTGTTAAATTTTCTTAAGTTTCTACCCCCGACAATTTTAATATTTCCTAAAGTCCTCAGCGCCTGATTTTTCTTGAAAGCCTAAGTCCTAAGCTTTAGTTTTTTCCTATGTTTTGGCTTAATATTTTCCTGGGCCCATCTCTAACACCATCTCAATCCAATGGTTAGTGCAAATTCTCATAGGATGTGTCAGATGCTTGAGATCTTACGCTGATCATTGATTTTCCTGATGACGTAGTCTTTCTTTTTGAGTGGGTCCACTACCATGTAAGCTAACTTGGCAGTATCTCATTGGTTGATAGAAGTATGAAGTGGCTTGTTGTCAGTGGGACTTGAGATTTTGGATGTGTCAGTGGATCCTGATCCTGTCAGTGAATCGACGAACAATGCATAATCTTATGGGTTTTGTCAGAGGCTTAAGATCTTGTGAAAACCTTTGATTTTGTTTCCTATTAGATGGTTGTCAGAGATGGGAGGAGATTCTGGATCTAATGGTGGGTGTGTAATCTGATAGAATCTTGGATGGGTATGCAAACTTCAGACGGCCATTGATCTTCTTGATGTAGGCCCGATCAAATTTTCTCAGTCTTTTGGCAGTTGAGTTAAGATTTAAAACCCCGTGCAGCATGAAGATCTAACGGCCATGACTTAAAGTTAACCTGATTTCAAACTTTGACCATCAATTTGCTGCAAGCGCCATGAAAGTAGCCATTTATTTTCAAATTTGAATTTGCAGAGGGTTTCCAGTGATAGGATGTACTAGAATTTATGGTTTTAATAGCTGATTTCGATTGGTTTGGTGGCTCTTGCTATTGCAGTGTGGTCCAGGGTGTTGAGTGATCATTTGCAGGGTTTGTACTATGCAGTTTTATGCTCGAGGTGTGTTGCAGGTTGCCACAAAGGGGTTGACATTTAGGCATTGTTCATGATTCTCAATACCTTCTGAGTGAGATTTTCATAATTGAGGATCAATCCGGGGCTTGTCTTCTCCTGATTGCCTGGGTTTCTTCCCCTATGATAAATTTGTAGCCGTTTCCAGTGGGTTGGGTGGTTGAAACCCTAACCCTAGTCATCCGTAGATTTTTGCATTCTCTTTGAGGATTCCAAGATGAATAGGGAGTATAAGTTGCAGAAATTTTGATTTTGTATGGGTTCCAAAAACTTTCTTTGGTCCTAGGCTGGTTGTTGATGGTGTTTTACTAATAGAGGAGCTGGATTTTGTATCTTTTCCTATCCTTGTGTTGTTCTGATTGTGTATTGATTCTAAATATATTAATGAGGATGTTATTGAGTTCCAATCTTGCATTTGTGCATGTCTTCTTGTTTCGGTTCTAAGCTCATATATGTTAATGTCACAAAGTGTATTAGCATATGGTAAACAAAGAGTATTGTGAAGTCATCTCTAAGTTCCTAACAAAGTTAGGATTAAAGTCTTTTAGGTGGGTTCAGTGAGTTTGCAACCAAGTAGGAATCTGATGTCCTTGTGTTTGAGGGAGAGGGGTAATAGGAAAAGCACTTATCCTAGATTCAATTGTGTTTGAATTAAGGTTTTTAGTTGATGTATGTAATTGGGTGACTCTTTGCCCTAGGCTAAGGCACTGGTCCATCCTCTAGAGGCATTTCATTGTTGTCAACCATACACACAAACATTCAAATGATAAAATCTTAAAGCAATTAGTAAAGAGTATATAGTTGTATATCATTTAGTGATTCCTTTTCAGAAGTGAATCAAGGGTACACCTGCCTGAGCATTAAGGCTCAAAGTGTAGGAGGATCTCTCTTGATCCTTGTTAATTGACCCTCTTCCATGTAGACTTTGGAGTGGTGATAGAGTCAAAGTTATATTAAAGTTATCCATCAAAGTATAAATCTACAAGTTGAAGATCAAAGGGAACTCCCAACACTGGCATCTTCATCTACATGTGCAACTCTGGCCTAGCCTTCATTCCTCCTATCCATCCTTCCTTGGCATTGAGGACATTCAAATGCCCTATGAACTTCTTCTCCATAGTGAAAACATGTTCTGCAGAAGCCTCCTCTTCCTGAACCTTGTCCTCTTCCTTTTCCTCTTTGATCTGTATTGTTGTGATCTTGGAAATGATCAGAATTATTTCCTCTCTGATTTTGACTGCTATTGGCCTCATCCTTCTTTTTTAGATCTTCATTTTGGCCTCCATATGACTATCCACTAGATCATCCATTGCAACCTCTTCCATTTTGTCTGCTCTCAAACTTCTTGTTCATCTTTTCCTCTACTTTTAGGGAAAACTAGTACACCTCTTCGATACCATTCATTTGAACTAGATTCAGCTCCTCTTGAATTCTTGGCCTCAACCCATTAAGGTAACGGGAAACTTTCTCCTTATCAACTTTCACATGGCCTGTTCTAATGAGAATTCAATAGAACTCCTCCGTATACTCTTGAACAGATCATCCCGGTTGCTTTAAACTTTGCATTTTCTTCAGTAGGTCAAGCTCATAATCAACAGGGATGAATTGTCACTTTGATTTATCCACCATCTGATCCCATCTTGTGATTTTATCCTTTCCTTTTCTATTTCACTCCAATTGAATCTCTTGCCACCACATCTTCTCATGACCTTTCAGTCTGGCCTTCGCAAATTTGATCCTATCAAGATCCTCAATAGATTCATACTCAAAATATTCTTCACATTCATTGATCCAGTCGATCAATTCTTCTGCGTTAAGATTTCCGGAAAATGTTGAAACCTCAATCTTAGGCCTTTTCCCGATCTTCGAAATGGCTGGAAAAATCCTTTCTTCTTCTTGATTCAAAATTTCACCTTCTTCTTCTTGATCATCATTTCCTTCTTCGGCTTCATCCTCACTTTCATTTCTGACATTAAGATTCATTTCTATATGAATCTCTTCTTGCAATGCTCACACTTGTCTCTGGAGTGCTCTAACCTTAGGTGTTACAACACTAGCTCTTCTGTCACGTTCCCTTCATGGAGGCATTTTCATGATGCGTGTTGAAACCCTAACCATGGTATTGGTGCAAACTACCTCACAGTCGGTGATCTATTTACGCACTCAAGAATTCCTGCTCTGATACCACTTGATGAAGGGTGCTCCCCTTAATACCACCAACACATAACATAAATAGAGAAACAACAACAATATGTAAGAATAGAAAATTGGCTTCTTATTATCTCCACAAATGTGGAATTAAAAAATTTTAGAATTACAATATGAAAATCCACATGGGCATTCCCTTACAATATTCTGTAGGACAAAGCCTCGAATCAATACCCAAATCTACTACCCAGAACTGCCCTAGACAACACTATGGGCCTTCTTTATATAGGCATTTTCCACCGCCTGAGAAGGTTCTAGAAATTTTGCCCTTAGGTTTGACCAAACTTATAATTATTTTATTTTTCAATTTATTACATCAAAGTCAGCTCAAAATAACTTTTGAAACCTGAACATAAATTTTGAAGGAAAATTTATTTTCCACCATTTCAGGTGGCCTGACTTCCAAAGACCATAAGTCATCACCAGTTGACCTGACTGACTATTATAACCCCATTTCAGAAAGGCCATGAAGCACTGTACAGGCTTGACTAGTGCAAGCACCTATCACCCAAATTTTCAACCTCATCCAGGGCCTCTAAAGCCTTCAAAACTGAGTTCAAAGTTTCTATACCCTGCTGCCAATACTGAAAATCTACAATATCTTCAAAACCAGACCTGATCTAGCCATGAAACTTTACTAGTAGGCTGATATGACTGAGATGAACCTCCACATGTAAAATCAAAATATTCTAAGATCGTAAGACCAACTTACTAAAAATAGCAAGTTTCCATAAATAGCAGCTCCACACAAGATAGCCCTTATTGAATACAAAAATAGAAATATTTTTGGGTGATGCAAGATTGCTCTTACACCCTGGATGCTCCTACATCAATACTCCTCTACAATCAATTTTGTCCATCTGTAACTCTCATTCTCCTCCAAATTTCTAGGATCTAATACACTTGCAATAAACTCTCTAATGCCATACAAATATTCTATTGGATACCAAACATCACTTGCAAGGTCCTCACATAAACCATCATCATTATCTTTCAAATCTATCACAAAGTTAGCATCCCATGATTCATAAAAATTTACCTCTTTCACATCTTCATCTTTATTTTCTTCTTTCGTGTCTTCAACAAGGCATGTAACGACTTCTTTCCTTTGACCTCCAACCAAAGAAATCCACTCTTCCTCAACTATTGCAATCTTCATTAATAAATTATCTTCATTAACTTCAGGTTCATGAATCTTTGCATCTTCATGCTCTACCTCTTCTTTTGTATCGCATGCATGATACTCCATTGTACCTTCTTCCTTTTTTGCATCCAAAGAATTTCCATCATCTCATTTATGATGAATCTCTCTTCTCTTTTTCAGTCCCGCTTCTAATTCAACCACTTGCTTCTTGAAATCCAGTATTGCAACTCTTGTCTCTTCTTGATATCTCTCTCTAATTTTCTTAAGTCTAGGAATTCTAAGAATCCATCCAATCACAAAAGTCATCTTCTTCTTTCTCTTCTCCATACTTGCATCTTCTTAAGGAAAAATTCACCCAACCCAAGGTCCTGGTGCAAACTACCTCACATTTAGTGATCTGTCTACACACTCAAGAACTCCTACTCTGATACCACTGATGAAGGGCCACACCACCCTTACCAAATCATAACCAAAGACATAACAACATGGAGACAAAGAGAAGACAACATGATTTGCAAAGCATACATTAATACTTGGAAATCATTACAATTTGAGAGAGTTTACAACATGAGAGCTTCTTCCAAATATGAGATCTACAACATGAGAGATCTTACATACTCCAAGCTTACAACTTGAGAGCTTCTTCCCCAATACAAGATCCTACAACTTGAGAGCTTTCTTGTGAATGCTCATATGCCTTCTTTATATAGGCATTTACCACCCTAGATATTACAATACAACCAATGTAGGATAAAAGATAGATGCAACTACCTTGATACAAATATTAAGTATCCACCCAATTAATATTTAGCACCATGTGGGCCAATTAGAAAATTACATTATTTTTGTGGCCAATAATAAAATAGAAATGTGTAACTACCTAGCTACAAATATTAAATGCAAGTAAATTCTACAAATTTCTAAAATGCCACCTACACACCTCGATAAATGAAATGATTTATTTTTCATTTATTTTTATTTTTTTTAATTTATCTTTCCCACCTATGCACCTTGGTAAATGAAAATCAAGTTCATGACTTGGAAGGCTTAGTGAATTAGATCTAAGGTTTTGAAAGCTAGAGTTGGTGAAGTTGTGAAAAGATCTTGCATGATCTTGCAGATCAGATTGATATTTGATAGTTGTTTGTAGTAGAGCTAGTGGTTTACACACTTAGAGACAAGGAGATTGATTGGAGGCTTGTGAGCTCAATTTTAGATCTACCTTGAGGTTTCCATCAGCTTTTGATTGTCTTCAAAGTTGAACTAGTTGAGATTGTATTGGATTTGTTTGTGGATCTTGTAGAGTTATTTCTATTTGTAATTGGCCCTAACCCAGAAGGCCTTACAACCGAGCATGTTAATGCAAATTACTTGAAACAATTGTTATGTTATCTGTTGTGTTGAGTATTCCACTATGTAATTCTATTGGTTGCAAGGTTTGGATTGTCCTTCATTGGATCCACCATCCTTGACTGCATCAGGTGGTATTAGAGTGAAGTTTTGTTCCTGTTGAAGCTGATAGTTGATCTTACAGAGAAAGGTTGACCTAGCAAGGCTGATCTTGCAAAGTTGATCCTGTTGAAGAAGAGATTGTGCACAATCATGATTACATATCCGAAGCAATGAACTTGTGGATCTTTCCCTAGTTGTTTGTTCAAGGTGGCAGGTCAAGATCTAACTTGTACACAACTTGAAGATTTCCACAAGGTGGTCGGTGAGGGTTTGTTGTAGAGGGTTATTTTTGCATATCTTTAAGGATGCCTTCAAGAAGATTGGACCCTAGAGCTATTGAAGATCTTTGTGATGCTGTAGAATCAAAAAAAAATTATAAAGTCAAATCGGATGTAAGATCTGAGATAGAATTGATGAAGAATGACATGGTTGTCGAGATCATGCGAGCTGTTGCTCATGTACCTCAGAATGTTGGTACTAAAGATGGCTATGAAGAAGTTGCTAAAGAATTTGAAACTGCTGGATCTAGTGGTTATGACTAGAGTAATAGATTTGGTGAAGACAAAACTGCTTGGTTGCATAGATCTAGAGCTCGGTTTAGTAATGGTTTCCAAATGGAAGTTTCTACTTTCTCTGGTACTTTGAAGCTCAACAATATGATTGATTGGATTGGTGAACTTGAAGATTTCTTTGAGCTGGAAGAAATTGAAGATCCTCTTTGGGTGAGATTAGCATAGACAAAGTTGAAAGGACATGCTTCTCTTTGGTGGAAAGAACTACAAAGAGATAGAGAAGATGAAGGTGAAACAAAGATAAATCTGTGGAGGTTGATGGTGACTAAGTTGAAAGCTAAGTTCATACATTTTGACTATGAGCTTGACTTGTTTAAGAAGTTGTAGAATTTGAAACAAAAGGATTTGTCTATTGATAATTATACCGAGGAGTTCTACAAACTTACTATTTGGTCTAGACACTGAGAGCTTGGTAAGGAAAAGGTAGCTCGGCATGTGAATGGTCTGAGATTCAATATTCAAGATGAGCTTGGTATGCATGAAGATTGATTATGTTGAAGATGCTTATCAGTATGCTCTGAAGGAAGAAGATAAGTTTAAGAGGAAACAACATAGTAATCCCCAAGGGAAGGAAAATATTAATCACTTGATGAAGGAGAAATTGACTTATGCAGAAGATGAACAGAAACCCATGGAACCAAAGAAGAAGACAGGTAGAGTTATCTTTAAGGGTACTTTCTATAACTATGGAGAGGAAGGACACCGTTCTTTTGAGTGTACACAGAAGAAGGTTGACTGAAAAACTATTTTGATGAATGAGAACATTCAGAATGAACCTAAATCAAAGAACTTGCTACTTCGACGAACATTTCTTGGTACAAAGGAGGAACCTTGTCAGAGGAGTAACTTGTTTAGAACCTGATGCAAGTCTAATGGTAAACTCTGTGATGTTATTATTGATAGTGGTAGTACTGATAACCTTGTTTCTGAGGACATGGTTTAGAAACTTGGGTTTAATAGAATGAATTATCATTTTCCTTATAGGATTGGTTGGTTACAAGATATTCATGCTCTAGAAGTAAGAGAACAATGCTTCATTGATGTTCAGGTTGGCCAGTACAAGGATCTTGTGTTATGTGACATTGTGAAGATGAATAGTTGTGATATATTGCTTGGTAGACCTTGGCAATATGATTGTAGAGCTATGTATGACTATGTAAGAAATGTGTTTACTGTTGAGAAGGATGGCATGTAGTTTTCCCTGATGCCTTTGATGGATACAATGCTCAGTAGGAGAAGCCTGAGTATCGATATCTGAGTTGAGATTGTGGACCTAGAGAAAATGAATGATCAGTTTGGAGAACTGACCTGTATGTTGTCAAGAAAAGACTTGAAGAAACATAGGAAACTAAAGTGGAAGAATCTAGAAGTAGAAAAGGTGGAGAACTTCTATGTGAAGAACCAGTTTGGGATTTACGTGTTGAATCATGGAAGATGTTCTTCTCACATATGAAAAATTTTTAGAACTTGGGGTGTCTAATCCAGGGGCATCCAAGGTTAAGGCAGGAGAATTATTGTCCTCGGTGAAACTACATGGGTGTTTGTATTTTGGTCAGTGTTACTCATTTGCAGCCTTGACTGATGACCTTGGTCATTGAAGGAAGCTCAGTCAATGAAGGAACTTGGTAGTCTCTGGTGCTCGGTGAAAGTGTTACTCGATCATGCCTATGGTGCTCGGTCGACACTGGTGCTCAGCGTTGCGTGGTGTGCTCGATTAATTCACTGTCTCTTGGTAGTTTTGGCTTATCGACTAGAGTTCTATGTGATTTGTTGAGCTGACTTGGTGCATTTATTGTTGGTAGCTATTGTTATAGGCCAACATGCTGAATTAAATGTTTGTATACAATTGTAAGCTGACTTGTATGGCATTAATTATTTTTTGGGGGAAGTTAATGGTTTCATCCAACTAACTTGTGGCTGATGACTAGTATTTATAGGATGTTTGGGTAGATGTTTAAAGAGAGATCAGAGGATCATTAGGAGATCTTAGAGAAGTTCATGACTTGGAAGGCTTAGAGAATCAGATCTGAGGTTCTAAAAGATGGAGTTGGTGAAGTTGTGAAGAGATCTTACATGATCTTGTATATCAGATTGATATCTAATAGTTGTTTGTAGAAGAGCTAGTGGTTTGCATACTTGGAGACAAGGAGATTGATTGGAATCTTGTGAGCTAAAGTTTAGATCTACCTTGGGGTTTCCATCAACTTTTGATTGTCTTCAGAGCTAAACTAGCTGAGATTGTATTGGATTTGTCAGTGGATCTTGCAGAGTTGTTTCTATTTGTAATTGGCCCTAACCCGAAAGGCCTTATAGCTAGGCATGTTAATGAAAATTACTTGAAACAATTGTTATGTTATCTTTTGTGTTGAGTATTCCGCTATGTTATTCTATTGGCTACAAGGTTTGGACTATCTTTCATTGGATGCACCATCCTTGACTACATCATTTCTCCAACTTTGTTCTACTTGGTAATTATTTTCTCGGTTCTGTCTTCAATGAGTTTGATCATCCTCACATGAAGTCAATCCATTCATGCCAATTCTCCTACAATAGACTCAATAATGAGTCTCATGTCTCTTTATATAGATGTCATAAACCATTTTTTTCCATCTATAGATTTGGCTACTTAATCTTCACCATTGGTTTTTCCGCTTTAACCTTCCTCGATAGTTGTGTCAGTAACACATTTCATTCTCCTTGATTTGATCATCTTTGAATTTTGTGAACTATCTAATCATCATAAAAAAACATTATCATTTAACTCAGAATCATAAATAATTGTCCATCTCATCAGTTTAGTCTACAGTCACAAGTTCCATTTATTTCTTTCACTCAATCAATACCTTAATGGGTCGATGATAACTTGCTCAGTTAACACTGTACTCAGTATACAGTACACTACTCGGTGTATACTAAATTCTTCATCCATTCATCATTATTTCCTTTTTAATATGTTTGTAACCATCTTGATAAGTACAATCAAAACTAGGTGACATCAATGACAATACATTAACTGATTTAGTGTCTTACATACACATTAGTAGCTCGGTGATAATCAATCAGTGTCTTTCAAATATCCAATCCATTGTCAAAATTTCCTTAAAGATATTCAATCAGTTGTAGTTCATCAGTTGTCAAAATTCACATGATATAACCTTTTGTGCCATAACCACACATTTTTATTTTTAGCCAATGAAGAAGAAGTTTTAGCATTATCAAGATAAAATAGGTTACCTTTAGATTGTTCACTAGTACCGACCAACTTTCCAATTTCATCATATATTTTCACCTTTCTATTTTCAAATGCAACTTGGTGACCTATGTAATTCAGTTGTGCTACACTCAAAACATTATAATTAAGTCCTTTCACCCAATATGCATTCTCACATCTGATCTTATTGTTCAATAGTATATACCCTTTTCCTTTTATTAGACAAGGTGTATCATTTCCCATTTTAACAGATCCACCATTATAATGTTCAAGGTATTCAAATTTTTCTTCATCACTGGTCATATGATGCATACAACCACTATCAATAATCCAAGTATCATTCTTGCTAACTTCATAAATAAGTGGTGTTTCTACATACCTTTCTTCTTTGTCTGAATCTTCTTTCAAAGCTACAAATGCCACCTCAATGTCATTATTAGTGTCGGTGTTGGTATCTTCATCTTCATATTAAACAAGGTAAAATTATTTCTTTCCTTTGTCTTTGTAATTTTGGATACTTGTTTTGTCATACTATCAGTTGCCTTTTTGTTCTCAGTTATCTCTTTTGTCAAACTTTCTCTCATGAGATCTCTCGTTAGTTTTCTCATCTTCTTTCCTATTAGGACATTTAGCAGTAATATGGCCAATATCTTTACAATTAAAACATGCCAAAGATAGTTTTCCATTATATCTTCCTTTACCTTTTTGTAATCTTTTATCCATGAATACTTCAAGTTTGTCAAGTTCATCCTCATCAATTTCACTATCACTATCATTGCTTATCATATGTTTGCTACTTGATTTGCCAATTTTTAGAGATGACATAAATGTAGATTCAATAGTAGGAACAATACTGTTGTCAAAGTTATTCAACTGAAATGTAGTTAGCCTACTGATTAAACTATCAAGTGTAACATTATTTCTAAGAGATTCTCTCATTTCATGAATTGCAAAAAGTCTAATAGCATAAGCATTTAACAAGGTTCTAAGAATTTTACTTACAACAGTATCTTCATCAATAATTCCACCTACTCCTCGGATAGAATTCACAACCTCCTTAATTCAGTTACTGTATTGAGATATGTTCTCTCTTTCTTTCATTCTTATGTCATCAAACTTTCCTCTATGACTTTCAGCTTTATCCCTTAGCACATTCACATCTCCTCCATGAGCTAGTGTAAGCTTGTCCCACATCTGTTGAGAAGTTTTACATGTCTTAACATCTTCAAATTTGGCATCTGATAAGGAAGAAGCAAGCTCTATCATCATAGCATTGTACTCATGTTTTTCTCTCAATTTGTCAATAGTGAAAGGTCCAGAGGGTAAGATGAAATCATTTATCAAGTAGTATGGTGTAGAGTCACCTATCCCTGATAGATACAATTTCATTCTTCTTTTCCATGTCAAGAAGTTTTCTTTGTCCAGCTTTGGCACCTCTCTCTTATACATCTTGTGATCTTTAGCTTAAGTCCTTCAAACTTTCCTTTCAAGCACTCTATACTCTGATACCAATTGGTAGATAACTAAGAGGCGGGGTTGAATCAGTTAAGTTGAGTTATCCTACAGTCCCAAATACTCCCAGATGTATATAAAAAAAATTTTAAACAATTTAATCAACTCAGTAAAATATCAACTATGTCTTTGTCTTCATATACCAATTACTAGTAAATTAAATATTGTGTTTACCGATCAATCCAGTTATAATAATGTGTGAAGTAAAATAACAATTCAACACATCCATACATATATAACACATATATTTTTAATGTGGAAACCCTATTAGGAGATAAACCAGCCGAGACCGGTAACCCAAAATAATTCACCATTCTAAAGTGAGCTCAGTTAAGAGCCAACCCTGTTAAAGGTTACAAAACACACTGTGAGGTGTGACCTAGTTAAAGGATTTATCACTAACAGGTCTCTCTTTACCAAGCATTCACTATGGGGTCAACAAGAAAACAATAAACATTCATTGAATTTCATATTGAAATATAAAGACTATTAAGTCCCACTTGGTTAAGAGATTTATCTGTAGCAATGGTTAAACTTATACAATAATGATCTTATTTAAATACAAATTGATTTGCAAGTTTTTAGATCTATTCTAAGCTCAAAAATACCTCTAATCAATAGTTTATTCAATCTCTTTATTTCCTCCAACTCTTTTCTTCTCGGTAATTGCTTTCTCTGACACTTGGTGTTGTCTGCAAAATTGCTTAGTTTTGTCTTCAACCAGTTTGATCATCCTTGCATGAATTCAATATTTTCACTCAAAATATCCTGCAGTAGACTCAATAATGAATCTCCTGTCTCTTTATATAGACATCATAAACCATTTTATTTCCATCCATAGATTTTGCCTATTAATCTTCACCATTTCTTTTTCCACTTTAACCTTCCTTAGGAGTAGTGTCAATAGCACATTTCATTCTCCTTCATCTGATCATCTTTGAATTTTCTTAGTAATTTGATCATTATAATAAACATTATCATTTACCACATAATCATAAACAATTATCCAACTCATCATCTTTAGTTAGCAGTCACAAGTTCCATTTATTTATTTCACTTGGTCAATACCATAATGTGTCAGTTATAACTAGCTCAGTTAACATTGCACTTAGTATACACTACACTTTCTTGGTGTATACTGAATTATTCATTTACCAACCACATAAACTTGTTCATTCTTGATCATCAATCCATAATAGATTCATATAATACAATCAAATCACTAACATAATGTCATAGACTCATCAATAAGTTACCCAATGAATATCATATGCATATCTTTCTCATCCATCTCATCTTCATGTACATATCCCATTCCTTCATCATTAGCTCCTTCTTAAGATGTTTGTAACCATCATCATAAGTATAGTCAAAACTAGTTGACATCAATGACAATACATTAATTGATTTAATATCTTACATACACATTAGTTGCTTAGTGATCATCAATTAGTATCTTTCAAATATCCAATCTATTGTCAAACTCTTCCTCAAGATATTCAATCAGTTGTAGTTCATCAGATTCCATTATCCATCCCAATTAAAGATATGATCATTAAGTATATTGACAAAACACCCAAGACCAAGAAGCTTAAGACTACGACTAGGCTCTCTAAAAACACAAAAAATGGTAGGTGGACAACATAAATTACATCCTATAGGCCAAAGGGGAAAGATAGAGAACCCATTGTCGAATATTTTGAAGTCATTAAAGTGGACTTAGGAGCTATGGACCAAGAGGAAGATAATCACCATTTCAAGAAATCTACCTAGAGAATGCTTACCCAATCTAAAAAAGATAACAAAGAAAAGTGTGAACTGAAATAGATAGTCAAAGATTTAGCTGAATTTATTGATACCTTCAGTTGTTTCAGTCAACTTGCATTAGCACAGGCCCTAGATAAATTTAATCCCACATCCCCTAAAAACAAAAAGCTACTAGGTCAAATTCAACGTGGCAAAGCATTAGCAATTGCAGTGGATGATTGGATAGGGAGTGTGATAAAGGATCGGAGTAAGTACATCCACTACTCTAAATATCTATACATTGATGTATAATACCTCATCAAAGAAATTCAAATCCAGAACAACAGGTGGGAGACAAAAGAGAACAAGTGGGGAGACTTGCTAAGCAAAATGGTTGAGGTGGAGAAGTACATAACCCCTAGTTTCTTGGCATAATGCTCCCTCAAATTAATGATTGATGAAAGTCAATTATTTTTTATGAAGAAGACTATTAGCTAGAGGATGTCTACTTTCTGGACTATGGTCATTGATATGAAAAGCTGGGAGTATGAGCTCAAAGACATACAGGGTAACCTGGTGAATAGTAACAAGGCAGTAAATCCAACACATGATTGGGAGGCTAGAATTTGTGGTTAAGATATTGACGAGGCCATCAAAGTGTTCAAGGAAAACATTGAGTTAAACAAGATCAAATATGACCTCACGATAATATATATTACTCAAATTGCACGGGTCAAGTCAATGTTGTACCTGAGTGTCTACTAATTGCACAAGTACATTGAAAGAGTATTGAAGCTAAGATGGGAAAAAGAAGTTGCCAAGACCAAGATCGTCAACATGAAGAACCTGAACACACATGAAACAAGAACTATTGGCCACTTTTGTTTTCTATAAGAACGTGCATAGGTCTAATGAGGAGGATGAGATGTAACCTTATGGTGGTGTCGTTAAAAATTTGAATATTATTTTTGTGTCTTAATATTTGTTGGGGATAGATGTCCCAAAAAAATTGTTAAACTTGATAACTATCTTCAGGGAGGTCGGGTTTTCAGGGAGACCTCTCCTAATTTTCACATAAGACTTCTATTTAATAGTTTAGAATAGAAAACTTAGGGGTTTGAAAATTAGAAGAAAGTTTAGATTTTTTAGATTTTTTTTGTTAATATTTGGAAAGAAAACTCTAGTATGACATAGATTAAAACTGAACGAAAGATTGGAAAATCTTTTTGTCTTTGCTACATTAAGAATATAGTAATTGATGGTTTGGGCTTTAAATCTTTGTTTTTGAGCTGGGTGAATGAGTATTTCTTTATGAATATTGATTCCATTGGAACATATATGTTACAGTTTTTCAGATTATTAAGATCTTTTATCTAGAGATTATCTTTCATTTGATTTTAAATTCAATGTGTAAGAAATGATTAAAAGGAAATTTTGATTTTCTATTTATGATTTCTTGAAGTTCGAAGAATGTTTGATAGAGAACTTTGATTCCATGTTGTTAGTTTCTTGAATTTCTTGCATGAACTATATCAAAAAACTTTGATTTTATGTTTATGCCATCTTAGAGTGAAAATACTAATGCGCATCTCATCTAAGAATGAATAAAGAAGCCTTATGTGGTTTCTAGTAAAAAGTACACCCCACATATTAGGATAGATTATTCATTGATTAACTATTGGAGTGCATTGTACCTAGTTAAAAATTTAGAGGGAAGTGATAAATATACACTTACCCATTTGTTGGTTTCAGATTGTTTGTTTTCAAAAAAGGGTAATAGAGTAATTCATTGAGTTAGGAAAGGAAGAAAAATTTGTTAACCAATAGGTAGATATTGCACTTAAGACTTGTGGTTGCATGTTATAGGTTGTATATGTTGATGATTTGAGATTCACTTTGTTACAGCTTAGAGGTATGGATAGTTGATATGTGAGAACTTGTTCTAGGTGCTATTTCAACTATGGTTTTGACAACTAATGATACATGTGATTACCTTTGGATTGATTTTTTGTGTTTTAGGATATGAATTGGTATAAGTTTTAAGATTCATATGCGAAAGGTGTGTGGATTTCTCTTTGGATGGATTCTATTTGCATCTAGTGGCATTAGCATAATAAAAGGTGGGACAATTCATGTATGAGATGGTAGTAACTTTGTTTTTGTTGTCAGTATCTTGACGGAGCACATGAAGCACTTTGGTTCATAATGGTATATGTGCTAGGAGGGATTTTTTCCTTGTTCATTTATGTGGCTACTTGACCCTTATGCAATGTATACGACAAGTGGGAGAATGTTGGGAAAATGGTGTGTTGTACACCTTGCATAATAATGCATATAATTGTAATATTTTATTTTTTTATGTAAATGTTACACGTAGGAGCACCTAGATGGATGTGCAACATTTAGAGATTCCCATAGAATATTCTTAGGATCGCTTGGTGAGTTGTATTGTAACATTGTAATATTATTTGATGATTATTTAATATTAGAAAAATAATTAAATGAAGGACTCAATATTGAATGTGGGGGGTCAAGGGGATTTGGTAGGACATGGTTTATGTAATACCATTTGGTGGTTTTTTGGGAGCTTGTTTCTATAAAAGATACTGCAAGGGTAGTTGTCGAGGTTAGTGAGGTAAGCATTTATGGATGTTGGAAGCATTCATGAGATATATGGATTCATTCTTGTTCACATGAGAATATTTATTTATAGTTGGGGCTTCAAAGGATTTCATGGTGCATTGTAATGGTTGCATTGATAAATAATACATTAATAATGGATGCTTTTAGAGGCTAGATTTTTCCCTCGTAAAGGTTCTCGTAGGATATATCTTGTGTCACACTTTTTTATATACCTTGCATCATACATTTTTTGGGTATGTTGTCTATTCTCTTACATTTGGATTCTAAGTACTTATTTATTTATTTAGCATTAGAGGTTATGTGGAAATTGTCATAAAGTTGGATGCAAGTTTCCTTACATAATTTTTATGTAATATCAGTCTGCACAACTATTGGGTTTGTGTAAGTATTGGTTTCTTTCTCAACTATGGTTGTGCTCAACCATTTTTTTTAATCTATATCACATCTTCCTTCACTATTAATGAAAATTCAAGATTTCATAGTTGACATTATTAAACTAATCAAATCCCCTTACAAGAATAATTCTCACATTTAACTATTGAGTATAATTTATTTTTATATTAATATTATTAAACTAACATCTTTATTCATCATTATTCTATGGTAACCTAGAGAAGGATAATATAACCCAACATTATCTAAATAAATATGATTGCAATACATTTGTGAATATTTTAAGAAAAATTATTTAAGGCATCTAGCACCCTAGTTGCATTATTTGTGTGAACATCATGAAAATGAGAACCATGTAGCCCACATATGAGAATGCATTCTTCCTCTAGTCACATATGCAACCTACAAGAGATGCTCAATCTAACCTTGGATAAAGAGCCAAAGGTTACATATTCCAACCTTAAAAACTACTCATTCTTTCTCTTCTATGGACAAGGATGTACAAAACCACCAAGTGTATTATGTAAATCAAGTGCTCCAAAAATATGACCACACTAAATCATGATTTGTAATTGAATATTTGGTACTAAATTTTCCTAATAATAAATATATTTCGAATATGAAACCTAACTTAAATATAATTCTAATGCCTAATGCATCATATACGTGTCTCTTATTGATGCAGGAGCATCCTGGGTATAAGAGCAATCTTGCATCACCCAAAAATAATATTTCTCTTTTTGTATTCAATAAGGGTTATCTTGTGCAGAGCCGCTATTTATGGAAACTTGCTATTTTTAGTAAGTTGGTCTTACGACCTTGAAATGTTCTAATTTTACATGTGGAGGTTCATCTCAGTCATATCAGCCTGCCAGCAAAGTTTCATGGCTAGATCAGGTCTAGTTTTGAAGATATTGAAGATTTTTGGTATTGGCAGCAGGATACAGAAACTTTGAACTCAATTTTGAAGGCTTTAGAGGCCCCAGATGAGGTTGAAAATTTGGGTGACGGGTGCCTTGCACGGGTCAAGCCTGTAGAGCATTTCGTGGTGTTTCCAAAATAAGGTTATAATAGCCAATCAGGTCAACAGGCGATGACTTATGGTCTTCGGAAGTTGAGTCACCTGAAATGACAGAAAATAATTTTTCTTTAAAATTTTTGTTTGGGTTTCAAAACTCATTTTGAGCCGACTTTGATGTAATAAATTGTAAAATAAAATAATTCTAAGTTTGGTCGGCCCTAAGGGCTAAATTTCTAGAACCTTCTCGGGTGGTGGAAATTGCCTATATAAAGAAGGCCCGTAGTGTTGTCTAGGTGATGCAGGAGCATCCTGGGTGTAAGAGCAATCTTGCATCACCCAAAAAAAATATTTCTAATTTTATATTCAATAAGGGCTATTTTGTGCAGAGCTGCTATTTATGGAAAGTTACTATTTTTGGTAATTTTCGTATGTGCTCAGAATGATCTGATTTCTTTCTTGGAGGTTCATTTTGGTCATATAAGTCTGCCAGTAAATTTTCATTGCCAAATCAAGTGTATATTGGAAGATATTGAAAATTTTCGGTATTGGTAGTAGGGTACAGAAACTTTGAACTTAGTTTTGAAGGCTTTAGAGGCTCCGGATGAGGTCAAAATTTGGGTGATGGGTGCTTGCGCGGATCAAGCCTGTAGAGCAATTCGTGGCATTTCCGAAATGGGGTTATAATAGCCGATCGGGTCAACTGGTGATGACTTATGGTCTTCGGAAGTTGGGCCACCTGAAATGGCAAAAAATAATTTTTTTAAAAATTTCTGTTCGGGTTTCAAAGGTTATCTTGAGCCGAATATGATGTAATAAAATATAAAATAAAATAATTCTAAGTTTGGTCGGCCTTATTGGCTAAAATTCTGGAACCTTCCAGGTGGTGGAAAATTGCCTATATAAGGAAGACTGTATTATTGTCTTAGGCAGTTCAGAATAGTTCTGGGTAGTAGATCTGGGTAATAGTTCGAGGCTTTGTCCTACAGAATATTGTAAGGGAATGCCCATGTGGCTTTGCATATTGTAATTCTGAAAGTTTGTAATTCCACATTTGTGGAGATAATAAGAAGCTAATTTTTCTGTTCTTGCATATTGTTGTTGTTTCTCTATTTCTGTTATGTGTTTGTGGTATTAAGGGGAGCACCCTTCATCAAGTGGTATCAGAGCAGGAGTTCTTGAGTGTGTAAATAGATCACCAACTGTGAGGTAGTTTGCA
This sequence comes from Chamaecyparis obtusa, assembly GCA_027943335.1. Lineage (NCBI taxonomy): Eukaryota > Viridiplantae > Streptophyta > Pinopsida > Cupressales > Cupressaceae > Chamaecyparis > Chamaecyparis obtusa. The sequence goes on from BSBK01004809.1 coordinate 219,704, forward strand.
CCAGGACCGTGGCTAGGGTTTCAGCGCGCATCATGAAAATGCCTCCATGAAGGTAACGTGGCGGAAGAGCTAGTGTTGTAACACCCAAGGTTAGAGAGCTGCAGAGACAACTGCGAGCATTGTAAGAAGAGATTCGCAGAGGAATGAATCTTAATGTCAGAGATGAAAGTGAGGATGAAGCCGAAGAAGAATATCAAGAAGGAGAAGTCGACATTGTGAACCAGGAGGAAGAAAGACTTTTTCGGGCCATTTCTAAGATTGGGAAAAGACCTAAGATTGAGGTTCCTACATTTTTTGGAAATCTTAACCCAGAAGAATTGATTGACTGGATCAATGAATGTGAGGAATATTTTGAGTATGAAGATGTTGAGGATCCTGATAGGGTCAAATTTGTGAAAGCAAGACTGAAAGGTCATGCTAAGATATGGTGGCAAGAAATTCAATTGGAGCAAAATAGAAGGGGAAAGGAGAAAATCACGAGATGGGATTGGATGGTGGATAAATTGAAGTGACAGTTCATTCCTGTTGATTATGAGCTTGACCTACTAAAGAAAATGCAGAGTTTGAAGAAAGCATGAAGATCTGTTCAGGAGTATACAGAGGAGTTCTATCGACTTCTCATCAGAATAGGCCACGCAAAAGCTGATAAGGAGAAAGTTGTCTGATACCTTAATGGGTTAAGGCCAAGCATTCAGGAGGAGCTGAATCTGGTTCGAATGAACAGTATTGAAGAGGCATACCAGTTTGCCCTAAAAGTAGAGGAAAAGCTGAACAAGAAGTTTGAGAGCAGACAAAATGGAAGAGGTCGCGGTGGATGATCTGGTGGACGGCCATATGGCAGCCGAAATGAAGATTTGAAAAAGAAGGATGAGGCCAGTAGCAGTCAGAATTAGTGAGGAAATAATTCCAATCACTTCCAGGATCAGAATAATAGAGATCAGAGAGGAAGAGGAAGAGGACAAGGATCTGGAAGAGGTGGCTTCCGTGGAACATGTTTTCACTGTGGAGAAGAAGGTCATAGGGCATTTGAATGTCCTCAGCACCAAGGCAGAATAGATAGGAGAAATAAATGCCAGGCCAGAGTTGCACATGTAGATGAAGATGCCAGATCATCAAATTCTGAAGATGCTGAAAGAGGAGAAACGTTGATTAACAGAAGAGTCCTGTTGAGTGGTGAGAATGAACCTGAGCAAAGGAGGAGCCTGTTTCACACCAGGTGCAAGTGTGAAGGTAAATGTTGTAATGTGATTATTGATAGTGGAAGCACTGACAATTTGGTGTCAGAAGAGATGGTGACAAAGTTGAAGCTCAAGAGACAGAAACACCCACATCCATATCGGATCTCCTGGGTACAGGATGACCACAAGGTCATGGTCAATGAACAATGCCTAGTGAAGTTCAAGATTGGCGGATACCAAGATGAGGTATTGTGTGATATCATATCTATGGATGCATGCTATATGTTGTTGGGTAGACCATGGCAGTTTGACAGATGTGTTGTACATGATGGTCGTGCGAATACCTATTCCCTGACAAAGGATGGAGTGTGACATAAGCTAAAACCATTGAAGGAGACTGAAGAAAAGGTATGTGGTAATGCAAGGATAACTTTTGTTGATGGAAGAAATTTTCTAGATGGTATGAGGCATGAGCATGTATGTTTTACTTTAATTCCAAAAGCTGGTAAAGAGGAAGTAGAAGATGTTCCTGTAGAAGTTGCAAATTTGTTGAATGAGTTTCAGGATATTGTATCCGATAATGTGCCTGATGGATTACCACCAGTCAGGAAGATCAGTCATCAGATGGACTTGATCCCAGGAGCGAGTTTGCTGAATAAGGCAGCACACAGAATGACACTTGCAGAAAGTGAGGAGTTGAACAGACAAGTACATCAACTGTTACAGAAAAGATTGATCCGTGAGAGTCTGAGTCCCTGTGCTGTACCAGTGGTATTAGCACCAAAGAAAAATGGAGAATGGAGGATGTGTACAGATTCTAGGGCAATAAACAAGATCACAATCAAGTACAGGTTTCCATTGCCACGAATGGATGATATTATGGACTGTTTGAGTGGAGCTATGTATTTTTTAAAGATAGATCTGAAAAGTGGATATCATCAGATTTGGATCAGAGAAGGAGATGAATGGAAGACTGCCTTCAAGACAAAGGAAGGACTGTATGAGTGGTTAGTCATGTCTTTTGGGCTAACCAATGCACCGAGCACTTTCATGCGGCTCATGAACGAGGTTCTGAAAGAATTTTTGGGTAAGTTTGTCATTGTTTACCTAGATGATATTTTGATCTTTAGTAAGACATTGGATGAGCATATGATGCATATTCGTATGGTATTTGAGAAGTTGAGAGAATAGAAATTGTTGATTAATTTGAAGAAGTACATTTTTGTGAAGAAAGAGTTGGTGTATTTCGGGTTTGTAGTTTCAAGAGAAGGTCTAAAAATAGACCTAGAGAAGGTGCAGGCTATCCCTGAATGGCCTACTTCAAAGAGTGCTACTGAGGTAAGATCTTTTCATGGTCTAGCTAGCTTTTATAGAAAGTTTATCAAAAAATTTAGCAGTATTTGTGGACCCTTGACTGAAACAATGAGAGGGGATAGAAAAGAGTTTAAGTGGACTATTGGGGCAGAAAAGAGTTTTCAATTGTTGAAACAAAAAGTTACAGAACAACCTGTTTTAGCACTTCCAGATTTGAATAAGTTGTTTCAAGTAGATTGTGATGCTAGTGGTACTGCAATAGGAGCTGTTATGAGCCAAGAAGGTAATCATGTTGCTTATTTTAGTGAGAAGTTAAATGATGCCAAGAGTAAATATTTTGTTTATGATCAGGAATTTTATGCTATAGTTCAGGCATTAAAGAAGTGGAGACATTAGTTGCTTCCTAAGGAGTTTGTTTTGTTTACTGATCATGAAGCTTTGCAATATTTGAATAGTCAAGCAAAATTGAATCAAAAGCATTTGAAATGGGTTGAGTTTTTAAAGAGTTATACATTTGTTTTGAAACACAGAAGTGGAAAGTCTAATAGGGTTGCAGATGCTCTTAGTAGAAGGAAACTATTGCTGACAGCAATACAGATTGAAGTGGTTGGGTTTAAGGAACTCAAAAATTTGTATCCGGAGGATCCTGATTTTGGTGAAGCTTGGAAAGCTTGTAAAGAACCTGTTACTCTAGACAGGATGAAATGGTTGGATTTCATCATCCAGGATGATATTCTATTCAGAGGGAGTCAGTTGTGCATTCCACGAAGCTCTATGAGGGAGAATCTCATCAAGGAGAAGCATAGCGGAGGATTGGCTAGATATTTTGGTCATGATAAAACCCTTGGTTTGGTTAGTGAGAATTATTATTGGCCACAGTTGCAGCAAGATGTGAATAAGTTTGTAAAGAGTTGTAGAGTATGTCAGATGGCGAAAGGAGTGAAGCAGAATACAGAGTTGTATCAACCATTACCTGTACCAGAGAAGCTTTGGGAGGATATCAGTATGGACTTTGTTCTTGGTTTACCGAGGACTCATCGGGGACATGATTCAATTTTTATGGTGGTTGATAGATTTTCAAAGATAACACATTTCATTCCCTGCAAGAAGACTAATGATGTTGTTCATGTAGCAGAATTATTTTTCAGAGAAGTAGTGAGACTTCATGGTTTTCCAAAGACCATAGTTTTAGATCGAGATACTAAGTTTGTTAGATATTTCTAGCGGACATTGTGGAAGAAGTTGAAGACAGATTTGAAGTTCAGTTCATCACATCATCCACAGACTGATGGACAGACAGAAGTGGTGAATAGGAGTTTGGAAAATTTGCTAAGATGTTTGGTTGGAGATAAGCCAACAGGATGGGATTTGATTTTACCACGGGTGGAATTTGGATACAATAATTCTGTCAACAGGAGCACTGGTAAATCACCATTCCAGATTGTATATGGAAGTAGTCTGAGAAATGCATCTGAATTGAGGAAGATAGATAAAGGAGAAATAAGTAGTGCTGAAGCTGAAGATTTTGCAGAACACTTGAAGAACATCCATGGGGAGGTGAGGAAGCATATTACCAAGATGAACACACAGTATAAGGCTAAGGCAGATGAGAAAAGGAGGTATAAGGAATTTCAGGTTGGTGATGAAGTCATGGTTCATTTGCAGAAGGAGCGGTTTCCAGTTGGTACATATAACAAGCTGAAAATAAAAAAGTTTGGACTATGTAGGATACTAAAGAAACATGATTCAGGAAATGCATATTAGGTAGAATTGCCTACTGAGCTAAATATTTCACCATTGTTTAACATTTCAAATCTGACAGAGTATCATGAAGGAGGTGTTGAAGATGAGATCACAGCAGCACAATGGAGCATTCCAACAACTAGTTCAGACACTATGAAGATCGAAGATATACTGGACAGTCGTGTTGGAAGAAACACAAGGAACAGAATATATGAAGAATATCTGGTCAAGTGGAAAGGATGACCTATTGAAGATTCATCATGACTGACAAAGGAGGAGGTTAGCCATCTTGGTTTTTCTCTGCACACTTGAGTCGTGGCAGGGTCACTTCTTAAATTACCTTGGGTGTCTGATGCAGGAGCATCCTGGGTGTAAGAGCAATCTTGCATCACCAAAAAAAAAAATATTTCTATTTTTATATTTAATAAGGGTTATTTTGTGCAGAGCTGCTATTTATGGAAAGTTACTATTTTTGGTAATTTTTGTATGTGCTCAGAATGATCTGATTTCTTTTTTGGAGGTTCATTTTGGTCATATAAGTCTGCCAGTAAAGTTTCATTGCCAGATCAAGTGTATATTGGAAGATATTAAAGATTTTCGGTATTGGTAGCAGGGAACAGAAACTTTGAACTTAGTTTTGAAGGCTTTAGAGGCCCCGGATGAGGTCAAAAATTTAGGTGACGGGCGCTTGCGCGGGACTAGCCTATAAAGCGCTTCGTGGCATTTCTGAAATGGGGTTATAATAGCCGATCGGGTCAACTGGCGATGACTGATAGTCTTCGGAAGTTGGGCCACCTGAAATGGCAAAAAATAATTTTTTTAAAAATTTTTGTTCGGATTTCAAAGGTTATCTTGAGCCGACTATGATGTAATAAAATGTAAAATAAAATAATTCTAAGTTTGGTCAGTCTTATTAGCTAAAATTTTGGAACCTTCGAGGCGGTGGAAAATTGCTTATATAAGGAAGGCTGTATTATTGTCTTAGGCAGTTCAGAATAGTTCTGGGTAGTAGATCTGGGTAATAGTTTGAGGCTTTGTCCTCTAAAATATTGTAAGGGAATGCCCATGTGGCTTTGCATATTGTAATTCTGAAAGTTTGTAATTCCACATTTGTGGAGATAATAAGAAGCAAATTTTTCTGTTCTTGCATATTGTTGTTGTTTCTCTATTTCTGTTATGTGTTTGTGGTATTAAGGGGAGCACCCTTCATCAAGTTGTATCAGAGAAAGAGTTCTTGAGTGTGTAAATAGATCACCAAATATGAGGGAGTTTGCACTAGGACCGTGGCTAGGGTTTCAGCGTGCATCGTGAAAATGCCTTCACGAAGGGAACGTGGCAGAAGAGCTAGTGTTGTAACACCCGAGGTTAGAGAGCTGCAGAGACAAGTGCGAGCATTGCAAGAAGAGATTCACAGAGGAATGAATCTTAATGTTAGAGATGAAAGTGAGGATGAAGCCTAAGAAAAATATCAAGAAGGAGAAGTCGAAATTGTGAACCAGGAGGAAGAAAGACTTTTTCGGGCCATTTCTAAGATTGGGAAAAGACCTAAGATTGAGGTTCCTACATTTTCTGGAAATCTTAACCCAGAAGAATTGATCGACTGGATCAATGAATGTGAGGAATATTTTGAGTATGAAGATGTTGAGGATCCTGATAGGGTCAAATTTGCGAAGGCAAGACTGAAAGGTCATGCGAAGATATGGTGGCAAGAGATTCAGTTGGAGTGAAATAGAAGGGGAAAGGAGAAAATCATGAGATGAGATTGGATGGTGGATAAATTAAAGCGACAGTTCATTCCTGTTGATTATGAGCTTGACCTACTAAAGAAAATGCAAAGTTTGAAGCAAGCAGGAAGATCTGTTTAGGAGTATACAGATGAGTTCTATCGACTTCTCATCAGAATAGGCCATGCAGAAGCTGATAAGGAGAAAGTTGCCTGATACCTTAATGGGTTAAGGCCAAGCATTCAGGAGGAGCTGAATCTGGTTCGAATGAACAGTATTGAAGAGGCATACCAGTTTGCCCTAAAAGTAGAGGAAAAGCTGAACAAGAAGTTTGAGAGAAGACAAAATGGAAGAGGTCGTGGTGGATGATCTGGTAGACGGTCATATGGTGGCCGAAATGAAGATCCAAAAAAGAAGAATGAGGCCAGTGGTAGTCAGAATCAGTGAGGAAATAATTCCAATCGCTTCCAAGATCAGAATAATAGATATCAGAGAGGAAGAGGAAGAGGACAAGGATCTGGAAGAGGTGGCTTCCGTGGAACATGTTTTCACTGTGAAGAAGAAGGTCATAGGGCATTTGAATGTCCTCAGCGCCAAGGTAGAATAGACAGGAGAAATGAAGGCCAGGCCAGAGTTGTACATGTAGATGAAGATGCCAGATCATCAAATTCTGAAGATGCTGAAAGAGGAGAAACGTTGATTAACAAAAGAGTCCTGTTGAGTGGTGAGAATGAACCTGAGCAAAGGAGGAGCCTGTTTCGCACTAGGTGCAAGTGTGAAGGTAAATGTTGTAATGTGATTATTGATAGTGGAAGCACTGACAATTTGGTGTCAGAAGAGATGGTGACAAAGTTGAAGCTCAAGAGACAGAAACACCCACATCCATATCCGATTGCTTGGGTACAGGATGACCACAAGGTCATGGTCAATGAACAATGCCTAGTGAAGTTCAAGATTGGCGGATACCAAGATGAGGTATTGTGTGATATCATATCTATGGATGCATGTCATATGTTGTTTGGTAGACCATGACAGTTTGACAGATGTGCTGTACATGATGATCGTGTGAATACCTATTCCCTGACAAAGGATGGAGTGCGACATAAGTAAAAACCATTGAAGGAGACTGAAGAAAAAATATGTGGTAATGCAAGGATAACTTTTGTTGATGGAAGAAATTTCCTAGATGGTATGAGGCATGAGCATGTATGTTTTGCTTTAATTCTAAAAGCTGGTAAAGAGGAAGTAGAAGATGTTCTTGTAGAAGTTACAGATTTGTTGAATGAGTTTCAGGATATTGTATCTGATAACATGCCTGATGGATTACCACCAGTCAGGAAGATCAGTCATCAGATGGACTTGATCCGAGGAGCGAGTTTGCCGAATAAGGCAGCACACAGAATGACACCTATAGAAAGTGAGGAGTTGAATAGACAAGTACATGAATTGTTACAGAAAGGATTGATCTGTGATATTCTGAGTGCCTATGTTGTACCAACGGTATTAGCAACAAAGAAGAATGGAGAATGGAGGATGTGTACAGATTCTAGGGCAATAAACAAGATCACAATCAAGTACAGGTTTCCATTGCCATGAATGGATGATATTATGGACTGTTTGAGTGGAGCTGTGTATTTTTCAAAGATAGATCTGAAAAGTGGATATCATCAGATTCGGATCAGAGAAGGAGATGAATGGAAGACTGCCTTCAAGACAAAGGAAGGACTGTATGAGTGGTTAGTCATGCCTTTTGGGCTAACCAATGCACCGAGCACTTTCATGCGGCTCATGAACGAGGTTCTGAAAGAATTTCTGGGTAAGTTTGTCATTGTTTACCTAGATGATATTTTGATCTTTAGTAAGACATTGGATTAGCATATGATGCATATTCGTATGGTATTTGAGAAGTTGAGGGAAGAGAAATTGTTGATTGATTTGAAGAAGTGCATTTTTGTGAAGAAGGAGTTGGTGTATTTGGGGTTTGTAGTTTCAGGAGAAGGTCTAAAAATGGACCCAGAGACGGTACAGGCTATCCTTGAATGGCCTACTCCAAGGAGTGCTACTGAGGTAAGATCTTTTCATGGTCTAGCTAATTTTTACAGAAAGTTTATCAGAAATTTTAGCAGTATTTGTGGACCCTTGACTGAAACAATGAGATGGGATAGAAAAGAGTTTAAGTGGACTAATGGGGCAAAAAAGAGTTTTCAATTGTTGAAACAAAAAGTTACAGAACAACCTGTTTTAGCACTTCCAGATTTTAATAAGGTGTTTCAAGTAGATTGTGATGCTAGTGGTACTGCAATAGGAGCTGTTATGGGCCAAGAAGGTAAACCTGTTGCTTATTTCAGTGAGAAGTTAAATGATGCCAAGAGGAAATATTATGTTTATGATCAGAAATTTTATGCTATAGTTCAGGCATTAAAGAAGTGGAGACAATATCTGCTTCCTAATGAGTTTGTTTTGTATACTGATCATCAAGCTTTGTAATATTTGAATAGTCAAGCAAAATTGAATCAAAAGCATTTGAAATGGGTTGAGTTTTTGCAGAGTTATACATTTGTTTTGAAACACAGGAGTGGAAAGTCTAATAGGGTTGCAGATGCTCTTAGTAGAAGGCAACTATTGCTGACAGAAATGCAGATTGAAGTGGTTGGGTTCAAAAAACTCAAAAATTTGTATCCGGAAGATCCTGATTTTGGTGAAGCTTGGAAAGCTTGTACAGAACCTGTTACTCTAGACAGGATGAAATGGTTGGATTTCATCATCCAGGATGATATGCTATTCAGAGGGAGTCAGTTGTGCATTCCACGAAGCTTTATGAGGGAGAATCTCATCAAGGAGAAGCATAGCGGAGGATTGGCTGGACATTTTGGTCATGATAAAACCCTTAGTTTGGTTAGTGAGAATTATTATTGGCCACAGTTGCAGCAAGATGTGAAGAAGTTTGTATAGAGTTGTAGAGTATGCCAGATGGTGAAAGGAGTGAAGCAGAATACAGGGTTGTATCAACCATTACCTGTACCAGAGAAGCCTTGGGAGGATATCAGCATGGACTTTGTTCTTGGTTTACCAAGGACTCAGCGGGGACATGATTCAATTTTTGTGGTGGTTGATAGATTTTCAAAGATGGCACATTTCATTCTCTGCAAGAAGACTAATGATGCTGTTCATGTAGCAGAATTATTTTTCAGAGAAGTAGTGAGACTTCATGGTTTGCCAAAGACCATAGTTTCAGATCGAGATACTAAGTTTGTTGGATATTTCTGGCAGACATTGTGGAAGAAGTTGAAGATAGATTTGAAGTTTAGTTCATCACATCATCCACAGACTGATGGATAGACATAAGTGGTGAATAGGAGTTTGAGAAATTTGCTAAGATGTTTGGTTGGAGATAAGCCAACAGGATGGGATTTGATTTTACCACAGGCGGAATTTGCATACAATAATTCTGTCAATAGGAGCACTGGTAAATCACCATTCCAGATTGTATATGGAAGTAGTCCGAGAAATGCATCTGAATTGAGGAAGATAGATAAAGGAAAAATAAGTAGTGCTGAAGTTGAAGATTTTGCAGAACACTTGAAGAACATCCATGGGGAGGTGAGGAAGCATATTACCAAAATGAACGCATAGTAAAAGGCTAAGGCAGATGAGAAAAGGATGTATAAGGAATTTCAGGTTGGTGATAAAGTCATGGTTCATTTGCGGAAGGAGCGATTTCCAAATGGTACATATAACAAGCTGAAAATGAAGAAGTTTGGACCATGTAGGATACTAAAAAAACATGATTTAGGAAATGCATATGAGGTAGAATTGCCTACTGAGTTAAATATTTCACCAGTGTTTAACATTTCAGATCTGACAGAGTATCATGAAGGAGGTGTTGAAGATGAGATCACAGTAGCACAGTGGAGCATTCCAGCAACTAGTTCAGACACTAAGAAGATCAAAGATATACTGGATAGTCGTGTTGGCAGAAGCACAAGGAATAGAACATATGAAGAATATCTAGTCAAGTGGAAAGGACGACCTATTGAAGATTCATCATGGCTGACAAAGGAGGAGGTTAGCCGTCTTGGTTTTCCTCTGCACACCGTAGTCATGACAGGGTCACTTCTCAAATTACCCTGGGTGTCTGATGCAGGAGCATCCTCGGTGTAAGAGCAATCTTGCATCACCCAAAAAAAAAATATTTTTATTTTTATATTCAATAAGGGCTATTTTGTGCAGAGCTGCTATTTATGGAAAATTACTATTTTTGGTAATTTTCGTATGTGCTCAGAATGATCTGATTTCTTTTTTGGTGGTTCATTTTGGTCATATAAGTCTGCCAGTAAAGTTTCGTTGCCAGATCAAGAGTATATTGGAAGATATTGAAGATTTTCAGTATTGGTAGCAGGGTACAGAAACTTTGAACTGAGTTTTGAAGGCTTTAGAGGCCTCGGATGAGGTTGAAAATTTGGGTGACGGGTGCTTGCGTGGGTCAAGCCTGTAGAGCGCTTCATGGCATTTTTGAAATGAGGTTATAATAGCCGATCGGGTCAACTGGTGATGACTTATGGTCTTCGAAAGTTGGGCCACCTGAAATGGCAAAAAATATTTTTCTTCAAAATTTCTGTTCGGGTTTCAAAGGTTATCTTGAGCCGACTATGATGTAATAAAATATAAAATAAAATAATTCTAAGTTTGGTCGGCCTTATTGGCTAAAATTTTGGAACCTTCCAGGCGGTGGAAAATTGCCTATATAAGGAAGGCTATATTATTGTCTTAGACAGTTCAGAATAGTTTTGGGTAGTAGATCTGGGTAATAGTTCGAGGCTTTGTCCTACAAAATATTGTAAGGGAATGCTCATGTGGCTTTGCATATTGTAATTCTGAAAGTTTGTAATTCCACATTTGTGGAGATAATAAGAAGCCAATTTTTCTGTTCTTGCATATTGTTGTTGTTTATCTATTTCTGTTACGTGTTTGTGGTATTAAGGGGAGCACCCTTCATCAAGTGGTATTAGAGCAAGAGATCTTGAGTGTGTAAATAGATCATCGACTGTGAGGCAGTTTGCACCAGGACCGTGGCTAGGGTTTCAGCGCGCATCGTGAAAATGCCTCCACGAAGGGAACGTGGCGGAAGAGCTAGTGTTGTAACACTCGAAGTTAGAGAGCTGCAGAGACAAGTGCGAGCATTGCAAGAAGAGATTCGCAGAGGAATGAATCTTAATGTTAGAGATGAAAGTGAGGATGAATCCGAAGAAGAATATCAAGAAGGAGAAGTCCAAATTGTGAACCAAGAGGAAGAAAGACTTTTTCAGGCCATTTTTAAGATTGGGAAAAGACCTAATATTGAGGTTCTTACATTTTCTGAAAATCTTAACCCAGAAGAATTGATCGACTGGATCAATGAATGTGAGGAATATTTTGAGTATGAAGATGTTGAGGATCCTGATAGGGTCAAATTTGCGAAGGCCAAACTGAAAGGTCATGCAAAGATATGGTGGCAAAAGATTCAGTTGGAGCGAAATAGAAGGGGAAAGGAGAAACTCACGAGATGGGATCAGATGGTGGATAAATTGAAGTGACAGTTCATTCCTGTTGATTATGAGCTTGACCTACTGAAAAAAATGAAGAGTTTGAAGCAAGCAAGAAGATCTGTTCAGGAGTATAGAGAGGAGTTTTATCGACTTCTCATCAGAACAGGCCACGCAGAAGCTGATAAGGAGAAAGTTGCTCGATACCTTAATGGGTTAAGGCCAAGCATTCAGGAGGAGCTGAATTTGATTCGAATGAACAGTATTGAAGAGGCATACCAGTTTGCCCTAAAAGTAGAGGAAAAGTTGAACAAGAAGTTTGAGAGCAGACAAAACGGAAGAGGTCGCGGTGGACGATCTGGTGGACGGTCATATGTCGGCTGAAATGAAGATCCAAAAAATAAGGATGAGGCCAGTAGTAGTCAGAATCAGCGAGGAAATAATTCCAATCACTTCCAGGATCAGAATAATAGAGATCAAAGAGGAAGAGGAAGAGGACAAGGATCTAGAAGAGGTGGCTTCCGTGGAACATGTTTTCACTGTGGAGAAGAAGGTCATAGGGCATTTGAATGTCCTCAGTGCCAAGGCAGAACAAACAAGAGAAATGAAATCCAGGCCAGAGTTGCACATGTAGATGAAGATGCCAGATCATCAAATTCTGAAGATGCTGAAAGAGGAGAAACGTTGATTAACAGAAGAGTCCTGTTGAGTGGTGAGAATGAACCTGAGCAAAGGAGGAGCCTGTTTCGCACCAGGTGCAAGTGTGAAGGTAAATGTTGTAATGTGATTATTGATAGTGGAAGCACTGACAATTTGGTGTCAGAAGAGATGGTGACAAAGTTGAAGCTCAAGAGACAGAAACACCCACATCCATATTGGATCTCCTGGGTACAGGATGACCACAAGGTCATGGTCAATGAACAATGCCTAGTGAAGTTCAAGATTAGAAGATACCAAGATGAGGTATTGTGTGATATCATATCTATGGATGCATGTCATATGTTGTTGGGTAGACCATGGCAGTTTGACAGATGTGCTGTACATGATGGTCGTGCGAATACCTATTCCCTGACAAAGGATGGAGTGCGACATAAGCTAAAACTATTGAAGCAGACTGAAGAAAAGGTATGTGGTAATGCAAGGATAACTTTTGTTGATGAAAGAAATTTCTTAGATGGTATGAGGCATGAGCATGTATGTTTTGCTTTAATTCTAAAAGCTGGTAAAGAGGAAGTTGAAGATGTTCCTGTAAAAGTTGCAAATTTGTTGAATGAGTTTCAAGATATTGTATCCGATAACGTGCCTGATGGATTACCACCAGTCAGGATGATCAGTCATCAGATGGACTTGATTCGAGGAGCGAGTTTTCCGAATAAGGCAGCAGATAGAATGACACCTATAGAAAGTGAGGAGTTGAACAGACAAGTACACGAACTGTTACAGAAAGGATTGATCCGTGAGAGTCTAAGTCCCTGTACTGTACCAGCAGTATTAGCACCAAAGAAGAATGGAGAATGGAGGATGTGTACAGATTCTAGGGCAATAAACAAGATCACAATCAAGTACAAGTTTCCATTGCCACGAATGGATGATATTATGGACTGTTTGAGTGGAGCTGTGTATTTTTCAAAGATAGATCTGAAAAGTGGATATCATCAGATTCGGATCAGAGAAGGAGATGAATGGAAGACTGCCTTCAAGACAAAGGAAGGACTGTATGAGTGGTTAGTCATGCCTTTTGGACTAAACAATGCACCGAGCACTTTCATGCGGCTCATGAACGAGGTTCTGAAAGAATTTCTGGGTAAGTTTGTCATTGTTTACCTAGATGATATTTTGATCTTTAGTAAGACATTGGATGAGCATATGACGCATATTCGTATGGTAGTTGAGAAGTTGAGAGAAGAGAAATTGTTGATTAATTTAAAGAAGTGCATTTTTGTGAAGAAAGAGTTGGTGTATTTGGGGTTTGTAGTTTCAGGAGAAGGTATAAAAATGGACCCAGAGAAGGTACAGGCTATTCTTGAATGGCCTACTCCAAGGTGTGCTACTGAGGTAAAATCTTTTCATGGTCTAGCTAGCTTTTACAGAAAGTTTATCAGAAATTTTAGCAGTATTTGTGGACCCTTGACTGAAATAATGAGAGGGGATAGAAAAGAGTTTAAGTGGACTAATGGGGCAGAAATGAGTTTTCAATTGTTGAAACAAAAAGTTACAGAACAACTTATTTTAGCACTTCCAGATTTTAATAAGGTGTTTCAAGTAGATTGTGATGCTAGTGGTACTGCAATAGGAGCTGTTATGAGCCAAGAAGGTAAACCTGTTGCTTATTTCAGTGAGAAGTTAAATGATGCCAAGAGGAAATATTCTGTTTATGATCAAGAATTTTATGCTATAGTTCAGGCATTAAAGAAGTGAAGACATTATCTACTTCTTAAGGAGTTTGTTTTGTATACTGATCATCAAGCTTTGCAATATTTGAATTGTCAAGCAAAATTGAATCAAAAGCATTTGAAATGGGTTGAGTTTTTACAGAGTTATACATTTGTTTTGAAACACAGGAGTGGAAAGTCTAATAGGGTTGCAGATGCTCTTAGTAGAAGGAAAATATTGCTGACAGACATGCAGATTGAAGTGGTTGGGTTCAAGGAACTCAAAAATTTATATCCGGAGGATCTTGATTTTGGTGAAGCTTGGAAAGCTTGTACAGAACCTGTTACTCTAGACAGGACGAAATGGTTGGATTTCATCATCCAGGATGATATGCTATTTAGAGGGAGTCAATTTTGCATTCCACGAAGCTCTATGAGGGAGAATCTCATCAAGGAGAAGCATAGCGGAGGATTGGCTGGACATTTTGGTCGTGATAAAACTTTTGGTTCGGTTAGTGAGAATTATTATTGGCCATAGTTGCAGCAAGATGGGAAGAAGTTTGTACAGAGTTGTAGAGTATGTCAGATGGCAAAAAGAGTGAAGCAGAATACAGGGTTGTATCAACCATTACCTGTACCAGAGAAGCCTTGGGAGGATATCAGCATGGACTTTATTCTTAGTTTACCGAGGACTCAGCAGGGACATGATTCAATTTTTGTGGTGGTTGATAAATTTTCAAAGATGGCACATTTCATTCCCTGCAAGAAGACTAATGATGATGTTCATGTAGCAGAATTATTTTTCAGAGAAGTAGTGAGGCTTCATGGTTTGCCAAAGACCATAGTTTCAAATCGAGATACTAAGTTTGTTGGATATTTCTGGCGGACATTGTGGAAGAAGTTGAAGACATATTTGAAGTTTAGTTCATCAAATCATCCACAGACTGATGGACAGACAGAAGTGGTGAATAGGAGTTTGGGAAATTTGGTAAGATGTTTGGTTGGAGATAAGCCAACAGGATGGGATTTGATTTTACCACAAGTGGAATTTGCATACAATAATTTTGTCAATAGGAGCACTGGTAAATCACCATTCCAGATTGTATATGGAAGTAGTCCGAGAAATGCATCTGAATTGAGAAAGATAGATAAAGGAGAAATAAGTAGTGCTGAAGCTGAAGATTTTGCAGAACACTTGAAGAACATCCATGGGGAGGTGAGGAAGTATATTACCAAGATGAACGCATAGTATAAAGCTAAGGCAGATGAGAAAAGGAGGTATAAAGAATTTCAAGTTGGTGATGAAGTCATGGTTCATTTGCGGAAGGAGCGGTTTCCAGTTGGTACATATAACAAGCTGAAAATGAAGAAGTTTGGACCATGTAGGATACTAAAGAAACATGAGTCAAGAAACGCATATGAGGTAGAATTGCCTACTGAGCTAAATATTTCACCAGTGTTTAACATTTCAGATCTGACAAAGTATCATGAAAGAGGTGTTGAAGATGAGATCACAGCAGCACAGTGGAGCATTCCAGCAACTAGTTCAGACACTAAGAAGATCGAAGATATACTGGACAATCATGTTGGTAGAAGTACAAGGAACAGAACATATGAAGAATATCTGGTCAAGTGGAAAGGATGACATGTTGAAGATTCATCATGGCTGACAAAGGAGGAGGTTAGCCATCTTGGTTTTCCTCTGCACACCTGAGTCACGACAGGGTCACTTCTCCAATTACCCTGGGTGTCTGATGCAGGAGCATCTTGGGTGTAAGAGCAATCTTGCATCACCCAAGAAAAAAATATTTCTATTTTTATATTCAATAAGGGCTATTTTGTGTAGAGCTGCTATTTATGGAAAGATACTATTTTTGGTAATTTTTGTATCTGCTTAGAATGATCTGATTTCTTTCTTGGAGGTTGATTTTGGTCATATAAGTCTACCAGTAAAGTTTCGTTGTCAGATCAAGTGTATATTGGAAGATATTGAAGATTTTCGGTATTGGTAGCAGGGTACGAAAACTTTGAACTCAGTTTTGAAGGCTTTAGAGGCCTCGGATGAGGTAAAAAATTTGGGTGATGGGTGATTGCGTGGGTCAAGCCTGTAGAGTGCTTCGTGGCATTTCCAAAATGGGGTTATAATAGCTGATCGGGTCAACTGGTGATGACTTATGGTCTTCAAAATTTGGGCCACCTGAAATGGCGAAAAATAATTTTCTTCAAAATTTCTGTTCGGGTTTCAAAGGTTATCTTGAGCCGACTATGATGTAATAAAATGTAAAATAAAATAATTCTAAGTTTGGTCGGCCTTATTGGCTAAAATTCTGGAACCTTCCAGGTGGTGGAAAATTGCTTATATAAGGAAGGCTGTATTATTGTCTTAGGCAGTTCAGAATAGTTCTGGGTAGTAGATCTGGGTAATAGTTTGAGGCTTTGTCCTACAGAATATTTTAAGGGAATGCCCATGTGGCTTTGCATATTGTAATTCTGAAAGTTTGTAATTCCACATTTGTGGAGATAATAAGAAGCCAATTTTTCTGTTCTTGCATATTGTTGTTGTTTCTCTATTTCTGTTATGTGTTTGTGGTATTAAGGGGAGCACCCTTCATCAAGTGGTATCAGAGCAGGAGATCTTGAGTGTGTAAATAGATCGTCGACTGTGAGGCAGTTTGCACCAGGACTGTGGCTAGGGTTTCAGCGCGCATCGTGAAAATGCCTCCACGAAGGAAACGTGGTGGAAGAGCTGGTGTTGTAACACCCGAGGTTAGAGAGCTGCAGAGACAAGTGCGAGCATTGCAAGAAGAGATTCGCAGAGGAATGAATCTTAATGTCAGAGATGAAAGTGAGGATGAAGCCGAAGAAGAATATAAAGAAGGAGAAGTCGAAATTGTGAACCAGGAGGAAGAAAGACTTTTTCAGGCCATTTCTAAGATTGGGAAAAGACCTAAGATTAAGGTTCCTATATTTTCTGGAAATCTTAACCCAGAAGAATTGATCAACTGGATCAATGAATGTGAGGAATATTTTGAGTATGAAGATGTTGAGGATCCTGATAGGGTCAAATTTGCGAAGGCCAGACTAAAAGGTCATGTGAAGATATGGTGGCAAGAGATTCAGTTGGAGCGAAATAGAAGGGGAAAGGAGAAAATCACGAGATGGGATCGCATGGTGGATAAATTGAAGCGACAGTTCATTCCTATTGATTATGAGCTTGACCTACTGAAGAAAATGCAGAGTTTAAAGCAAGCAAGAAGATCTGTTCAAGAGTATACAGAGGATTTCTATCGACTTCTCATCAGAACAGGCCACGCAGAAGCTGATAAGGAGAAAATTGCCTGATACCTTAATGGGTTAAGGCCAAGCATTCAGGAGGAGCTGAATCTTGTTCGAATGAATAGTATTGAAGAGGCATACTAGTTTGCCCTAAAAGTAGAGGAAAATCTGAACAAGAAGTTTGAGAGCAGACAAAACGGAAGAGGTCGCGGTGGATGATCTGGTGGATGGTCATATGGTGGCCGAAATGAAGATCCGAAAAAGAATGATGAGGCCAGTAGCAGTCAGAATCAGCGAGGAAATAATTCCAATCGCTTCCAAAATTAGAATAATAGAGATCAGAGAGGAAGAGGAAGACGACAAGGATCTGGAAGAGGTGGCTTCCGTGGAACATGTTTTCACTATGGAGAAGAAGGTCATAGGGCATTTGAATGTCCTCAGTGCCAAGGCAGAACAGACAAGAGAAATGAAGGCCAAGCCAGAGTTGCACATGTAGATGAAGATGCCAGATCATCAAATTCTAAAGATGCTGAAAGAGGAGAAATGTTGATTAACAGAAGAGTCCTGTTGAGTGGTGAGAATGAACCTGAGCAAAGGAGGAGCCTGTTTCGCACCAGGTGCAAGTGTGAAGGTAAATGTTGTAATGTGATTATTGATAGTGGAAGCACTAACAATTTGGTGTCAGAAGAGATGGTGACAAAGTTGAAGCTCAAGAGACAAAAACACCCACATCCATATCGGATTGCCTGGGTACAGGATGACCACAAGGTAATGGTCAATGACCAATGCCTAGTGAAGTTCAAGATTGGCGGATACCAAGATGAGGTATTGTGTGATATCATATCTATGGATGCATGTCATATGTTGTTGGGTAGACCATGACAGTTTGACAGATGTGTTGTACATGATGGTCGTGCAAATACCTATTCCCTGACAAAGGATGGAGTGCGACATAAGCTAAAACCATTGAAGGAGACTGAAGAAAAGGTATGTGGTAATGCAAGGATAGCTTTTGTTAATGGAAGAAATTTTCTAGATGGTATGAGGCATGAGCATGTATGTTTTTCTTTAATTCCAAAAGCTGGTAAAGAGGAAGTAGAAGATGTTCCTGTAGAAGTTGCAGATTTGTTGAATGAGTTTCAGGATATTGTATTTGATAACGTGCCTGATGGATTACCACCAGTCAGGAAGATCAGTCATCAGATGGACTTGATCCCAGGAGCGAGTTTGCCGAATAAGGTAGCAAACAGAATGACACCTGTAGAAAGTGAGGAGTTGAACAGACAAGTACATGAACCGTTACAGAAAGGATTGATCCATGAGAGTCTGAGTCCCTGTGCTGTACCAGCGGTAGTAGCACCAAAGAAGAATGGAGAATGGAGGATGTGTACAGATTCTAGGGCAATAAAAAAGATCACAATCAAGTACAGGTTTCCATTGCCACGAATGGATGATATTATGGACTGTTTGAGTGGAGCTGTGTATTTTTCAAAGATAGATCTGAAAAGTGGATATCATCAGATTCGGATCAGAGAAGGAGATGAATGGAAGACTGCCTTTAGGACAAAGGAAGGACTATATGAGTGGTTAGTCATGCCTTTTGGGCTAACCAATGCACCGAGCACTTTCATGCGGCTCATGAACGAGGTTCTGAAAGAATTTCTGGGTAAGTTTTTCATTGTTTACCTAGATGATATTTTGATCTTTAGTAAGACATTGGATGAGCATATGATGCATATTCGTATGGTATTCGAGAAGTTGAGAGAAGAGAAACTATTGATTAATTTGAAGAAGTGCATTTTTGTGAAGAAAGAGTTGGTGTATTTGGGGTTTGTAGTTTCAGGAGAAGGTCTAAAAATGGACCCAGAGAAGGTACAGGCTATCCTTGAATGGCCTACTCCAAGGAGTGCTATTGAGGTAAGATCTTTTTATGGTCTAGCTAGCTTTTACAGAAAGTTTATCATAAATTTTAGCAGTATTTGTGGACCCTTGACTGAAACAATGAGAGGGGATAGAAAAGAGTTTAAGTGGACTAATGGGGCAGAAAAGAGTTTTCAATTGTTGAAACAAAAAGTTACAGAACAACCTGTTTTAGCACTTCCAGATTTTAATAAGGTATTTCAAGTAGATTGTGATGCTAGTGGTACTGCAATAGAAGTTGTTATGAGCCAAGAAGGTAAACCTGTTGCTTATTTCAGTGAGAAGTTAAATGATGCCAAGAAGAAATATTCTGTTTATGATCAAGAATTTTATGCTATAGTTCAGGCATTAGAGAAGTGGAGACATTATCTGCTTCCTAAGGAGTTTTTTTTGTATACTGATCATCAAGCTTTGCAATATTTGAATAGTCAAGCAAAATTGAATCAAAAGCATTTGAAATGGGTTGAGATTTTGCAGAGTTATACATTTGTTTTGAAACACAGGAGTGGAAAGTCTAATAGGGTTGCAGATGCTCTTAGTAGAAGGCAACTATTGCTGATAGAAATGCAGATTGAAGTGGTTGGGTTCAAGGAACTCAAAAATTTGTATCTGGAGGATCTTGATTTTGGTGAAGCTTGGAAAGCTTGTACAGAACCTGTTACTCTAGACAGGACGAAATAGTTGGATTTCATCATCCAGGATGATATGCTATTCAGAGGGAGTCAGTTGTGCATTCCACGAAGCTCTATGAGGGAGAATCTCATCAAGGAGAAGCATAGCGGAGGATTGGCTGGATATTTTGGTCGTGATAAAACCCTTAGTTTGGTTAGTGAGAATTATTATTGGCCACAGTTGGAGCAAGATGTGAAGAAGTTTGTATAGAGTTGTAGAGTATGTCAGATGGCGAAAGGAGTGAAGTAGAATACAGGGTTGTATCAACCATTACCTGTACCAGAGAAGCCTTGGGAGGATATCAGCATGGACTTTGTTCTTAGTTTACCGAGGACTCAGCGGGGACATGATTCAATTTTTGTGGCGGTTGATAGATTTTCAAAGATGGCACATTTCATTCTCTGCAAGAAGACTAATGATGCTGTTCATGTAGCAGAATTATTTTTCAGAGAAGTAATGAGACTTCATGGTTTGCCAAAGACCATAGTTTCAGATCGAGATACTAAGGTTGTTGGATATTTTTGGCAGACATTGTGGAAGAAGTTGAAGATAGATTTGAAGTTCAGTTCATCACATCATCCACAGACTGATGGAAAGACAGATGTGGTGAATAGGAGTTTGGGAAATTTGCTAAGATGTTTGGTTAGAGATAAGCCAACATGATGGGATTTATTTTACCACAGGTAGAATTTGCATACAATAATTCTGTCAATAGGAGCACTGGTAAATCACCATTCCAGATTGTATATGGAAGTAGTCCGAGAAATGCATCTAAATTGAGGAAGATAGATAAAGGAGAAATAAGTAGTGCTGAAGCTGAAGATTTTGCAGAACACTTGAAGAACATCCATGGGGAGGTGAGGAAGCATATTACCAAGATGAACGCAGAGTATAAGGCTAAGGCAAATGAGAAAAGGAGGTATAAAGAATTTCAGGTTGGTGATGAAGTCATGGTTCATTTATGGAAGGAGTGGTTTCCAGTTGGTACATATAACAAGCTGAAAATGAAGAAGTTTGGACCATGTAGGATAGTAAAGAAACATGATTCAGGAAATGCATATGAGGTAGAATTGCCTACTGAGCTAAATATTTCATCAGTGTTTAACATCTCAGATCTGACAGAGTATCATGAAGGAGGTTTTGAAGATGAGATCACAGCAGCACAGTGGAGCATTCCAGCAACTAGTTCAAACACTAAGAAGATCAAAGATATATTGGATAGTCCTGTTGGCAGAAGCCCAAGGAACAGAACATATGAAGAATATCTGGTCAAGTGGAAAGGACGACCTGTTGAAGATTCATCATGGCTGACAAAGGAGGAGGTTAGCAGTCTTGGTTTTCCTCTGCACACCTGAGTCGTGATAGGGTCACTTCTCAAATTACCCTGGGTGTCTGATGCAGGAGCATCCTGGGTGTAAGAGCAATCTTGCATGACCAAAAAAAAAAAAAATTTCTATTTTTATATTCAATAAGGTCTATTTTGTGCAGAGCTGCTATTTATGAAAAGTTACTATTTTTGGTAATTTTTGTATGTGCTCAGAATGATCTGATTTCTTTCTTGGAGGTTCATTTTGGTCATATAAGTCTACCAGTAAAGTTTCGTTGTCAGATCAAGTGTATATTGGAAGATATTGAAGATTTTCGGTATTGGTAGCAGGGTATAGAAACTTTGAACTCAGTTTTGAAGGCTTTAGAGGCCCCAGATGAGGTCAAAAATTTGGGTGACAGGTGCTTGCACGAGGCAAGCGTGTAGAGTGCTTCATGGCATTTCCGAAATGGGGTTATAATAGCCGATCGGGTCAACTGGTGATGACTTATGGTCTTCGAAAGTTGGGCCACCTGAAATGGCGAAAAATAATTTTCTTCAAAATTTCTGTTCAGGTTTCAAAGGTTATCTTGAGCCGAATATGATGTAATAAAATGTAAAATAAAATAATTCTAAGTTTGGTCGGCCTTATTGGCTAAAATTCTGGAACCTTCCAGGCGGTGGAAAATTGTCTATATAAGGAAGGCTGTATTATTGTCTTAGGCAGTTCAGAATAGTTTTGGGTAGTAGATCTGGGTAATAGTTCGAGGCTTTGTCCTACAGAATATTGTAAGGGAATGCCCATGTGGCTTTGCATATTGTAATTCTGAAAGTTTGTAATTCCACATTTGTGGAGATAATAAGAAGCCAATTTTTCTGTTCTTGCATATTGTTGTTGTTTCTCTATTTCTGTTATGTGTTTGTGGTATTAAGGGGAGCACCCTTCATCACTAGGGCAGTTCTGGGTAGTAGATCTGGGTATTGATTTGAGGCTTTGTCCTACAGAATATTGTAAGGGAATGCCCATGTGGCTTTGCATATTGTAATTCTAAAAGTTTGTAATTCCACATTTGTGGAGATAATAAGAAGCCAATTTTCTATTCTTGCATATTATTGTTGTTGTTTCTCTATTTTTGCTATGTGTTTGTGGTATTAAGGGAAGCATCTTTCATCACTTATAATGCATAATCCATGTGGTGTCTGAATCTCTAAATACATCATAATTAAACATTAATATTATTAAAATTCTTATCACTATTTTACACAATGTACATAATTCCCTTTTTCAACAAGATTCTCTTAGCTATTATATGCTTTTGGATTGGAAATAGGTTTTTACATATAGAAATTTATCAATTTTTCTATATTTATTAATTTTTATGTCAATTTCAATTTTACTATCAAACATGGTTGTGAGTAATTTTAGCGTCCTAATTTAAATAGAAGTAGGCCAATATTATTAATATTTATAGCCTGTCAGCTTAGATCAAACTTGGACAGTGAAATTAATAATTATTTATTATTAATTAAGACCCTAGATTGCATGATTTTATAATAATAATAGTATTGTTATAAAATAAAAACATTTAATATATATTGTGTTTTATAATTAAAAAGGGTCCATTATTTGGACAAGTCGACCCTCCTTGAGGATGACAATTTTGGTTATATTCACATATATATAGGAATCAATTTTGAGAGCAAGAGATCATCAAAAATATAATATGTTCTCTGCTCCTCAAAATCAGTTATATGCGAAATTCTCCTCTGCCCTTTGAGCTCAATTTACCTGCTTCTAATTCAGTTTTGAAGCATCTATCTCGGTGATTAATATTGCAGATTGGAGTACGAATTAGGGCTAGAATTCAGACTTGCTATAGCAGCAGTACATCAAGGGCTGAAATCTTTATAGCCTTAAGCCTTGAAAACTAAATAAGGTGCAGATTCAAGGCACATACAGTGCAGATTGGGTGCAGTCAATAGCAGATTACAAGGCATATAGCGCCGGTCTATGTCACCATAGATTTAATCTATGAAATGCCCTAGAAGGGTCAACTCGAGTCACATCTGAAGGATTAGATCTAAAGACTTTTTGGATAGACATCAAGAGTTATTATTTGGGTACTATCTCTCCCTTGCCTTCAGTTTATTCTATGCTTAGTATTTGGAAGTCTTCTATAGTTTGTTCATTCCTAGGTAAAATCTGAAATATACTAACAAATATGGTATCCATTTAAGTGCAACATATTTAGGTCTTGTTGGATCACTAGGGGAATGTACATGCACTTCTATTGGGGTATTTGCCTCTTCCCCTTCTCAACTATCAAATTTATTTACCACAGAAAATGGTGTGGTCATGCATATACTTTTTAACCCGCTTCTTTTAATTGAACCAATGGTTTCTATCTACTACCTATTGAGTACACTTTTCACTAGAGTATTTTTTGAGATTTTGAGTCTTAAGAGAGCCCTAAAGAACAATAAGAAAACACTCTCACCAATGAAGAGGTAGTAGAAGTACTCAACGAATATTTTAATGAGGGGTAAAATGGCCTAAATGATCATGATCTATTGTCAATCTTATTGCACTCACTACCTAATTCATTCTTTATTTATGTTTTAATTATAGAGAAGTGACTTGACCTATTATTTCATTTTTGAAATCATGACTTATGTAGATGTTTCTTCGTCAAGCCACTAATAGGAGAGAGGAAACAATAGTCGTCAGGGATAAATTTTTCAACATGTAGCCAATGCATGGAATATCATAACACCTTCCCTCTTTTCAAAAATGTAAAATAGACACTTAACTACCTACAACTAAGGTCTGAAGGTGTGACTCATCACACAACTCATTAAAATAGAATGCCTAGTGCAATGTGTCCAAAAAATAACTTTTTAAATGTTTGACCAAAACTTAATCTAAAAATCCCTAGTAATTAAATAAAAAAATATCATTTGTTATTAGTAGAATATTATATTTCTATATAAATTATAACATATATGCAAATTTTAAATGGAACAAATAATGATTAGTAATCATAAATATTTGTTATATATCTAAATTTTATATCCAACACAAAGAGTTCAATTCTTCAACACAAAAAAAATTATTTGTTGTTATAAAAATAACACATTATTATATAAAATATAACTTATATCCAATACAAAGGGACCAATAGTTGAACACTAAAACTTTTTGACAATCTCAGACATTTTATTGGGAAAATACAAGGAATTTATTGTGTTCACCTTTTATATTTGTCATAAGATAAATTGTTAATATGAAATACTCTAATGCATATACATTGCTACCCAAAAATAATAGTACACATAATTTTATATAGTATTTGTATTTTTTGTACACATAAGAATAGTATTCATACACTAAGATAACAACACTTGGTTAAGTGCATAGGAGAATAGCAGACATCATGAGTTGTAGCATCAATTCTCTCCCGGCCAATTATCTGGGCCTACCTTTAGGTATCAAACCTCTGGAAGCTTTGTGGAACAAAATGACTGATAGATTCAATAGGAAGCTGGTGGCTTGGAAAGGGGTTTCCCTGAGTTAAGAAAGAAAAATCTAATTGGTCAAATCTACTCTGCAAAACCTCCTAGCCTATGCATTAAGCCTCTTTTCTATTCCAGCTAAAGTTGCAGAGGCCATGGAAAGAATTCAGAGAAGATTCCTTTGGTCTGGAATTGAAGATCATAAGAGACTCCCTCTTATAGCCTAGGACAAAGTTTTCTGCCCTAAGTGTGATGGTGGCCTAGGGATAAGGAGGATCATACCTTTCAACAATGCTCTCCAAGATAAACAATTATGGAACATATTCAATGGCACTAGGGAATGGCGTGACACTTTTGAAGATAAGTATCTCACTAACAATTCAATAAATCTTTTCTTTAAAGAAAATTATTTTCCGAAAGGCTATTTAATATGGAATGGGTTCCTTAATGCTAAGGATGTTGCCAAGTCCAAGGAAAAATGGAAGATATGGAATGGCCAATCCATTAACTTCAAGAATGATAAATGACTTCAGTTGGGTCCCTTGAGAGACTATGAGCCTTTCAAAATATGGATGGAGGAATGCATCCACACATATGGCTCCCAAGTTAGTAACTACAAAATGTACAATGCTTGGATTGACCTCTCCCAAGTTTCTCAAGACCTGATTCCTCTAATGATTACCCTTAATGTGGTCTCCCTGTCCACTGCCCATGACAAGATTATTTAGGAAGCTTCTCCAGATGGGACCTTCATGGTGGCCTCTGCCTACTCCTCTTAGTTGTTTCAGATTTAGGAAGCCAATCCTCTTTGGGCTAAAGCCTGGGTCCCTGGCCTTACCCCCAAAATCAACATCTTCTTCTGGCTTTTTCTTCAAAGTCACATTCTTATGATTGATAATCTTATAAAGAGAGGTTTCCAGTTCCCCAACAGATGCGTGCTCTACAGATGCTAGGCTAAATTAGTGGACCACATGTTTATTCACTGCTCTTTTGTAAGTAAAATCTGGCAATCTCTCATTTCTTCTCTAGATTTATCCTGGTGCTTTCACTTGTCTTTTAAAGATCTTTTTACACAATGGGCTTTCCCCTCTATTAATTTTGAATTTCACTTATTTTTCTCCTAGATTCTTCCTCACTTATGCTGGGGAGTTTGGAAAGAATGCAACAATCACATCTTTTGTTACAACTCTACGCCTCCCAAAATTATCTTTGAAAAGATCCTTTTTGCTGTGAAAGAAAACTTTAATTTATGTGGTGGCTCTAACCATTTTGTAGGAAAGGTCTAGGATGGTGCCCCTAAGAGCGACATGTAGAAAATATAGAATTACAGCTAGTGCTGTCCCTCGGAAGGATGGTCCAAAGCCAACTTTGACGGTGTAGCCAAAGGGAATCCTGACATAGCGGGTAGTGGAGATGTGATCAAGAATTGATATGGTTTTAGGTCTACTACTGTCATATTACCTCTCAGCTCACAAACAAACCACTTTGGTAAAGTGAGTGTTGCCCTCCAAGTCACCAAACTTTCTGATGACATACAAGTCAAAAATCTCTACTTGAAGGAGACTTAAAGAACATCATAAACTATTTAAAACTCGATCATTCCCCTTCATGGACTATCTCCAATATGATAGAAGAAATGCGGGCCCTTTTAAATTCTTTTGTAGAGGTTCACATATCCCACATGTATAGGGAAGCCAACCAAGTTAATGACTAGTTTTCCAACTTGGTAGTTAAAAAGGAAGTAATGATGAGGTGGCATCACGATGAAGATTTCCCTCATGAGGTGAAAGATTTAGTGGAGAGGGAAAAATGCCAAGGAAAGGAGGGAATCATCAAGACATTAATGAAATGTAATGCAGTTTATTGGAAGTATCATTCCATAAATGGCAAGTACTAGATGGACAAAAAGCTAAATAACTACACATCCCTTTCGCACACTTTCTGGGTATTCATTCCCAAGATTCACATCTATTTCCAAAAAACAATAAGAAGAAATCTTAGGATAATCATTGCTAGAAAAACCCAGAACAATAGCTATCAGTCATACCAGAGAATTTCCCAAATCTATCTTAGAGCGATGAGAGCCTGGGAAAGATACTGAAGGGAGCCCACTAATGAGAGTGCAAAATGGAAGAGACGCACTAAGGTTTGGAATGCTCTGCAAAAAGGGGAAATCATGACCTTCATTGATAGGTTACATGGAAGCAAGTAGGGGGTCACCAATATTTTTGTGAAAAGTAGGAACACATGGAGCTTGGAGATAGAGGGAAATAATTTCACTGTCACTAAGGAGGTCATCTCAAAAATCATTGGTATCCCCATTGTAGGCAAAAAATTCTACAGGGATCGTAAAATCTTTGATACTGAATAGAAGTAATTTGGAATCACCTCTATTTGTGTAAGTGTGTGGGGAAAATGTAAGATTCACTCCTAAATCCAAATTCTCAAAGGAGAGATCCAATTTGATCAACCAAGAGGTTAATAGACAATTGAATCAATCTATGAAGAATATGAAAGAGAGAGAGAAACCTATACTTCCCTATAGTTGGATCAAGCTTGAAATCTGAAATAATTGAAGTGCAAATACTAACCTTGAATTAGGGTAGATCTGGAAAATGCTGAATTCTGGCTTCTATATGAACTTTTTGAAGATTCTATTACTTGTCCTGCACTGGAAATGTCGAGGTGAACAAAACCCAGCAATCTTTTCAGCAAATTCACATAGGTCGACTTTGACCTTTTAAAAGGTCAAAGACCACATTATTTAGTTGAAGTCTGATTCCGATTCTGTTGACAGATCCTGAAAGATTTCCAAAAAGGGTATCCAAATTCTCTCTTAGATTCAAGATTTCGCACCTGTACCTACAAGAAAATGAGGTTTTTGGTTGTATGGGGGGTTTGCCTTGGTCAAACCCCAATTTAGAAATTAACCTTGAAATTGAATTGAAATATATTGTGCATAAACAAAGTAATTGAAACAAATCACCTCGTTTATGTTGAAGTCCTTGTAGAGGATTCAAATCCTCAAATCCACAAGTAAGAACGCTTCAATGAATGTAGGATGTCTGCCATCAATGGTATTTTGATCTTCAACACCAATCTTGATTTGATCCTTGCATATTGTATGCACCCTAAAATGGTCAACTAGACTTTGGGCCCCATTTCTACAATTTATCAAATCCTTGAATCAATATTTTCAAAAATCAACATTTTTCAAATATATCAATTTCCTTGATCAAATCATAATCAATTCAATATTTCCTAAGGTTTGAGCCTTATTTAATTTAAAAGAAAAAATAAAAATAAAAATCTTATTTAATTAAGAGAACAAATCCCTTTTAATTAATTAAAAATCTCTTTTAATTAAATAATAAAATCATTTTATCTTAAGCCTTTACTTAATTAAAAGGAATTTTCTCCCTTTTTATTTAAATAAAAAATCTCCACTTTTCTTATCCTTGTTGCACAAATAAAGTATTTAATTCTTATTTATAATGTAAAATAAAATAAAAAATAAAAGAAAAGTACTTTTGCCTCACATGGACATAAATTAAATGCTCAACATAAAGTAAATGCTTCTAATTTTCTTATTGGAGGATATTTGTGCACAAGGATCGAGCTTCTTTTTTTCTCCATCGTTGATTAAGTCTTTTGCCTCTTAATCTCCATGGTCCATTGTTTTTCACTTCCTATAAAAGAAGAGCTCTCTTCCTCATTTGCACACACAATACATACTTGAATTATTATGCTACATGTTTTCTAAGTCATTGAAGCTTTTAGAGATATTCTTGCATCAAGTTTTGAAGATTTGGAGCATCATTGGCATTCATCTTGCATCTACATCACATTCTAGCTTGCATCATAGTTGCATCATCATGGTATCATTTCCTTTCATGTTTTAGATTAATCTCACATAGTTTAATTAGACGGTTTGTAACTCTTTCATTTCTATTTTCATAGCTTAATTGCATCTTCATTCTCATAAGATTAATTTGCATTCTCATATAGATTTGCATAGCATTGCATTCATTTAGAATCTCTCATTGTGTGGTTTACTATGAAGGTCATGAGTTTATAGCTCTAGCTGAGAGCAATTTTACAAATCTTGCAACTCCATGCATAGAGAGCTATGGATCCATTTGTGAGGGCTCATTCTTGAATTTTCTTACATGTAAGGATTCATAGAAGTGTGACAATATTTTAGCACATATTTTTAGCGCCCACTGTGGGGCAACCCACCTCTTGCATGCTAGTTTTGATTATTTTTGGAGCTAACCCTTGTGCAGATTTGTTTGGAGATGAAAAACCTTAGATTTGAAAGATTTGATCATATCTCCCAAATGGCTTGGTGTTTTGGTCTGAATTTTTTTTTTAGATTGGCGACATATCAGAGAAGCTCCAAAAAAAATTTTAGAATTTTCGGAGGTAATTTGTATTTTTTATGATTTTTTCTTAATTTTTCATAAAAAAATTCAATTTTTGGTGCAAATCAACATATTTTTTGGAAATTTTTATATTTTTAGAAAGATCTTGGAACTCTACAAGGGTTCTATTCATTGTGTTTTTAATTTAGAAATCATATCATAGCTCATTTGGTCAATTTATAAAAACTGGTCTGTTTTGGTAAAATGGGTCTCTAGGGCACAAATGAAAAGATTTTTTTAAAATTTTTACATTTTTGGAAAGCTCTCTATTTTTTTATAGAGGTCTCTTTTCTGCATTTTGGGTTTAGGGTCCAAATTCATGTGGTAAAAATCAGATCTTGTTGACTAGGTCAAATGCAAAAAAAAATTAAAAATTGTGATGGGTATGCACTTTTTTTTTCATTGTTCATTGCATGATGAGTTATCATTTAGATTATTTGCTAGTTATCATTGCTCCTAACAATTTATTTTCAGATCTAACCACCCTAGGGTTTGCATAAGTTGGATATACATTGCATATCTTGTTTGCTTGTTTTCTGGTCTTGTTCATTTGAAGGTGCATGACTTGCTTTCATGAAAAATGCTTAAAACAAATAAAAAAAGGGTGAAATCTACTAAGCGCGTTGCGTTGGACTTGAGGTATTTTGTTACAACTCTACAACATTTGGATCTTGGGATTAAAATTGAACCTCTCATGTGTTTGGCTTGAGTGTTTACATGCTTTCATAGAACACATTTCAATTGATGCTCTTAATGGGAAATGAAAGAACATAGATTTATTTTTCCAAGTTTGTGTAAGTGAATGCTTGTGTTTAAACCTTAAGTAATTTTTGGTTTCAATATCAAATATCTCATTGAATGATTGAGGGCATGGATTCATTCCTTGTTTACATAAGGAGTTAAATGCACCACTTTGTGGACTCACTCTATGTTTATTTGGAAAGTTAAATATTTCATTGATTCAACCCTTTGTCATTTGTGAGTAGTATTGATAAGCAACTTTAGATTACTCGTGATTGATCTAGATTACTATCTTGGGTTATTGGACTCGCTAATCCGTCGGCTCCTCATTTCTGCCCCGTGGTTACAAGATCAGCGCCACATTAAAGGGGAGGGGTCTACAGGAAAAAAGTGTTAATTGCTCCACTAGGCAACCCTTTTGTGCTTTTTGAAACTCACTTGTTTTCTAAGGTGTGGACTCACTTTGATTTGATGTGAGGAGTTAAATGTTTCACTTTTGGACTCACTTTGAGTTGGTGTGAAGAGTTAAATGTTCCACTTTTGGATTCACTTTGAGTTTGTGTGAAGGGTTAAGTGTTCCACTTTTTTGGACTCACTTCGCATTCTCTTTAAGGGTTAAATATTCCACTTTTGGACTCGCTTCACATTATCTTAAAGGGTTAAATGTTCCACTTTTGGACTCACTTCACATTTACTTAAAGAGTTAAGTGTTCCACCTTTAGTGCTCTAAATACTTTTGATAGTGAATTACTTAGTTTTTATTTCTAGAAGGCCTGCTTGGGGACACACCACCTCAAGGGATGACCTTAACTCCTGTGTTCCGGAAGAGTATAAATATTGGGAGGTGAATCCAAAGAAACCTCTCTTGGGAATTGAGTTTGATATCACTCTTGGCTAAGCCTCAAAGAACTTTATACCTTTGAGAAGTGAAGGAGGAGGTTTGGGTTACCATCTCCCCCTGGCTGTTTGATTTTGGATTCTTCTCATCTATGGATTTGGGCCTCACGTACCTTGTGTATATCAAGGAATCCTTTTAGAAAGCCATGTATATCCTTGTAGATAGCTTGTTAAGGTGTTGTATTTTATGTGCCTGCTAAAATATTTTCAAGAACATACACAAGTAGAATCTTTAAGGAGTAGCATACTAAGTCACTATCTCTATTCATGCACAAGGTTACTTTGTCCCTTACTCATTGCTTGAAGACTATTTTCTTGAACTCTCTGGTTGCTATTCTATGTGCTTGATCATCATTGCAAAATCTTTTGAAAGATCTATTTGGAATATTGAAACTGAGTTCCGTCATGCTGTAGTGAGTTCTCCTTAGAAGCTTGGTCTTCCTTGGTCAGTCTAGGTCAGATCCTAAGTGTTGTCATATTGCTCAACATCTCAATGAACGTTATGGTATCAATTGCACAAGATGACTCTTAGTCTTCTTCTTTCTTCTCCATTTCCCATGTTCTTCTAAAGTCTTCTATTCCCATGGGAAATTCTTCTTCTTCTTGATTCTTTTCCTCTTACTATCTAGTCTACCTTCTTCTACTCATCTATTCATTTCTTCCATGCTTGATTCCTCCTCTTCTATAACCATGAATCTTGACCATCTAGTTTTGGAACCTTTATTAAGAATAGATGATCTTGAGCTCATTGACATATTCGAAAAGTGTTGTTCCTCCAAAATTCTCATGAGTGATGAATTTATAGAAAAAATAAAAGAAAAGATAATTAAATCAAATGCATTTTCTAGAATCATAAACATGATCATATCACGATCTTCTTATTCCAAAAATTCTTCATCAGCTAAATCTTCTCATTCTTCTTCACCTTCCAAGTCTTATCATGACTCTTCCAGACATCATTCTCATTCTTCATCTTCTAAATCTTATCATGATTCTTCTAAACACTATTCACATTCTTCATCTTCCAAATCTTATCACGACTCTTCTAAACATCATTCAAACTCCTCATAATCGAAGTATTCTTCTTCCACTAGGTCTTCACCATCCTCTTCTTCACAATCTCATTCTTCTTCTACTTCTTCAAAGAGTCTTACTTCTCTTCAGAAGACATACCATAAAGAGCAACGTGATAGTCCTTATGATGTCTCTTCCACAAAGAGTGACACACCCACCTATGATGACTATGATGATGGACAATGTAGTGATGCCCATGAAACTTCTATTCCTAAGCATCATCCTCATGGTACACTTGTGATTTCTAAGGGGGAGTTGTATTGGGTAGACTATGATGGTGATCCATATGACTCTAAATTTGAAGAATTCTTTGACGATTTTTGTGAACAATACAATATTCCTACTGAGGAAGAGAAAATCTACCGCACTGATTTCAAACATCAAAATAATCTCTGCTCTAAAAGTTCTCATGCTGAAAATAAAGGTTGCACTCTCAAGAAAGATCATATTAATGTTGAACCTTTGTCTTGTGATGGTTCCCTTCCATCCTCTACTTCCTCCAATGCCCATACATTTCCTAAAGCTTCTGAGTCTTCCAAATCTATCACAAATCTTTCATCCAACAAAGATCCTAAGGCTTTCCATGCAGTTCCCTATAGTTATCCTCAAGGGCTACCTCTTAAAGAAACTCAAGCTAACCTTCATTTGGCTGAAAATACTTTCAATAATGCTAAACCTAAAGAGCCTAAGCCTTTATATGTTACAATGCCTACTTCAGCTAGTCTTTCAGCATCTCCAAAGTCTTCCATACAATTCCAACATGCTTCCTTGTCCTTAAAAGTGGCTCCATGTCAAGAGGACCCTAAAAATGATAAAAAAAAATATATAAATAAATATCAAGATCAGGAACCCTCCATATCATCCAATTCTCTTCATGATGTATCTCCTCCATTTCATGGTTCTTTTGATCCTCTACACTCTTCTGCATTCATTCCACCATCTCCTAAGTAATATCAAGCTACTACTTACACCGTTGAGCTTATTGATAATCAAAATAACCTTACCACACTTGCGCTTTCGAAAGATGATACTTCCATTAAGGTTATTAAAAATGGTGTTGTTACTTCCAATGATAATCATATTGAAAATCAAGAAAAAAATGATACGCTTACGCCATCCAAAGATCCTTGTCAAGATCAAAGTCTTCCATCTTTTTGTTCTACCACTCCATGTTCACTTCCACTTTCTACTCCTAAGAATTCACAAGCTTTGAATGATTCTATCAAAGAAGATGCTCCTATTCAAGATGTCCACAATTCTATTGAAAATTCCAATGCTCATTCTAAAGATGCTGATATCGTTGGTTGTGATATAGATGTTGATGAACTTATTGATTATCCTTTTGCATCTTCCACGTCCATCCTTGGACCTCCTCCACCAATACTAAGGGCTTCACATCTTCCTTCCATCTTGGGCCCTTATGTCCCTTCACTTTCCCCTCCTAATTCTCCTAATTCCTCATTCATCTTGGGTCCTTACGTCCCTCCATCTCCTATCTTCCCTCAAGATCAACATAGATGCATACCTTTGAATCCTTTTCATCCACTCACCCATCTAAACCAGTCATATTTTCCTTCTTCTTCCACAAGTCCCAAGTCTTTTGGAAGTAACTTGAATGTTCAATACAAGAAAAAGAAGCAATACAAGAATCCATCAAAAAAAGAAGATCACCATGTCTCCTCTAATCAACATGGAAACATAAAGTCAAAAGAGATATCTAAGAAGAAAACTACAAGACAAGTATGGGTTCCAAAATCTATCATTGAAGATATTCTCTCTAACACATCAAAAGAAAATAAAAATCTTAAAGCTATATGGATTCCAAAGTCTCTCTTGAAAGAGTCTTATGTTGAGCAAAAAGTGAAGTTGACATTCAAGCTTCCAAAGGCTTCCACTTCATTTTTTTCCAAAAATATTCTTCCATTCCATGCACCTGAACCATAACTTCTGCTACACATTTTCCATATTCCTTCTCATATTCCTCCATTCACATTTGAGAATTATAACAAGCACACCAATCCTCTCTTCGAGGAGTCAGATAGCAATAATGAACCAGAATATGGTTCGCACTTGGACTAGAATATGGTTTTCCTCCTTTTTTCCATCACCCTTCAAGGTGTGTATTGACGTTGATCTTACCTTTCTTTCCATCTACTTTTTCACATTCCTTCCATTCATTATCCTTCTACCTTCTATCATTTTTCCTTATTTGCCTATTCCTCATGCATCTTCCTTTCCCTATCAACATCTTTGAGCATATCATTTTGAATCCTTGGCATATCATGGTTTATCCTTTCAAGGAGCATTATCTAAAAAGCTTGCCTTCTTCCAAAAAATATAAAATTCAAAAAAATAGAAAAAAATTCAAAAATGAAAACAAAAAAAAAAAGACATGAAAAAAAATTGAAAATGTGCCATGGTGAAAACCTAGAAATAGGCACCTTGGTAGAAAAAGTAAAGAGAAATAAATTCATCCTATGGTGAAAACCACTCCCTTGTGGCACCTTGGATAAGTACCATGACGAAAACCTGGCAATCAGGCATCATGCGTAGTTCTTCTACATATTTATTCCATTCCGTCTTCTCTCTTTGATCTTGGAAATGTTAATCTATACACGAACATTTGGCTATCTTGTGAGCTATCTTATGATGGTCTTGCTTTCATTCCATTCTTTTTTAGCCTTCATATTCATTTTCCTCCATTCATTCCAGTCTTTCGCTATCATTTTCCTCTTTGGTCTTGATCTAATAAAAAAAAAGTAAAACACAATGCTATGAAGTCTCTTGACATGTCTACTCCTTTGGACTGCATCCTTTCCTGCTCTTATACCACACTTTTGAGGCTTATCCTATGCTGGCCTTTCATTGCTTGTCCAGATGTGCTTTACATGAAATTTTTTTTTCCTAGCTTCGGTATTCTTGAGGAGTTTGACCTTGAAGATTTCTTTCCTCCGTTCGCTTTCATTCTCCTTTCCTCCACCAGCTTTCTTATCCATCTTGTTTTCCACCTTGCTAGACATTGGGACTACATGATGTGATCTTGCTTGGAAGTTTGATGCCCATTCTGTCTAGAGGCATCCTTTGTACATATTTTATTGATTCTGAAAAAATACCAAAAAAATTGATATATGATGTTGAAAAAATTTTACAAAGCATAAAAAGTCCTAAAAAAATACAAAAAAATCAAAAAATACAAAAAAAAAGAAAAAAAGAAAAAAATGCAATAAAATCCAAGTGGTAAAAACCTGGAAACAGGCGCTACTTAAGGCCTTTGCACCCCTATTTGTTAGCATGCGTCCTCAACACTTAGCCACTTTCCATCATGTCTTGACCTGATTTGCCTTGGTCTGGAATTGGTCTTTGTCTTTGTCTAAGGGGCAT
The DNA here is from genome assembly GCA_027943335.1 of Chamaecyparis obtusa. Lineage (NCBI taxonomy): Eukaryota > Viridiplantae > Streptophyta > Pinopsida > Cupressales > Cupressaceae > Chamaecyparis > Chamaecyparis obtusa. Next base: position 254,761 of record BSBK01004809.1, read on the forward strand.
ACCTGTTAGCATTGGTCATTTAGGTGTGTTTGTCTCTTGGGGTATTTCACAACAGGTGTTTTTCAACACCACCCCAAACTGTGTTTTTCAACACTACCCCTGCGTCAAGTGTTTCTCAACACTTATCAGATATCTTACCCAATAGTCTAAGTTTGATGTGATATTTCACATTTGTAGATGTGATACTCAAAGTTTGACTCTATGACCAACACACACACACTTAAACAATCAACCTTTTGCGATATATTGACTTTATTTTTCTTTGTGTGCTGTCTATGAGAATTTATTTGATGAGTGGTCTCTCCCTAAGAAGTTTTTGATGATGCATAGCTAGAAGACTGAGGGTATGAGAACATGTTTTCTTTCTTTATCTGCTTATGGGTATATTTTGTTGATCTTAATTGTCATGAGCATTTATGCTGGTCTTACTTGACACTATGGATTGACAAGGTATTATCCTTGACTATTTTGCGAGTGCATGCTTCTAGTTATCCTGACTTTCATGTGTCTTGATACAAGCATAATCTCGCCATATCAAAATTTAGGTAATCTCACTGCATTAGTCATCTTGACCTCCATGTCTTTGATGCCTAGGTGGGATTTCCACATTTCTATCTGATAAAGATCATATTCATATCCACATAGTTATACTAGTGTATATTGTATGATCTTACGACACTACCAATAATGCTCGATGATGATAATTAGATGTCTATAGGCATTGTGACCTTGCAAGTCAACCACTTTCATAGTAGCTTGCATTCTTAGGTTCATCATAGTTTAGTTTTTGCATCTTGCATATGGAGAGAGCTCTCATTTTTATCATTTACGGACTAATTGGTCAACTGTGCTCATTTTCTGATTCTTCTTGATCATATCTTTCATTTTTGGTTTTTCATGTCACATCATTTTCTATCCATTTCGGACTCAAAACCGAAATATGAGTCACAGTTGACTAACCTTTTGAGGCATAATTCTTTTCTCTTTGATGGAATTTCTTCCTTTCCATGTCTTCCAAACTTCTAGTCTTTCATTCACCCCTTTCACTTCCTCTCTCTAAGGTTTGTCTTAATCTTTATCTTATATCTTTCCTAGTCAACCTGCGGCATATCTTCACTATTTGATGGTTATCCTATAATGCTCCATCCTTCGATTATGATTTATTGTGACTTGATCAAGTTTATCAATTTGTTGTTCTCCTCTATCTAATTTTGATTTTGATTTCGAGGGGGCAGTACCTATCAGCTTTAATCTTTGATTCAACTTTATCATTCAGCTCAGCTTGAGATTCTTATCTCTTATTTTGGATATGATCCCGAATCGACCTCATGTCCAAAATCTTTTGTTTATGTTTGTCTGGATGTGATCCCGAATTCACCTCACATCTGAGTTGTTTTGTGATCCCAGATCGATCTCACATTTCAATTCTTCTTTGACTGCATGTGTTCCCAGATCGATCACACATTAGTCAAAGAGAGGCAAATGTATGCACCCTAAAATGGTCGCCTACACTTTGGGCCCCATTTCTACAATTTATCAAATCCTTGAATCAATATTTTCAAAAATCAACATTTTTCAAATATATCAATTTCCTTGATCAAATCATAATCAATTCAATATTTCCTAAGGTGTGAGCCTTATTTAATTTAAAAGAAAAAATAAAAATAAAAATCTTATTTAATTAAGAGAATAAATCCCTTTTAATTAATTAAAAATCTCTTTTAATTAAATAATAAAATCATTTTATCCTAAGCCTTTATTTAATTAAAAGGAATTTTCTCCTCTTTTATTTAAATAAAAAATCTCCACTTTTCTTCTTATCCTTGTTGCACAAATAAAGCATTTAGTTCTTATTTATAAAGAAAAATAAAATAAAAAATAAAAGAAAAGTACTTTTGCCTCACATGGACATAAATTAAATGCTCAACATAAAGTAAATGCTTCTAATTTTCTTATTGGAGGATATTTGTGCACAAGGATCAAGCTTCTTTTTTTCTCCATCGTTGATTAAGTCTTTTGCCTCTTAATCTTCATGGTCCATTGTTTTTCACTTCCTATAAAAGAAGAGCTCTCTTTCTCATTTGCACACACAATACATACTTGAATTATTATGCTACAGGTTTTCTAAGTCATTGAAGCTTTTGGAGATATTCTTGCATCAAGTTTTGAAGATTTGGAGCATCAGTGGCATTCATCTTGCATCTACATCACATCTTAGCTTGCATCATAGTTGCATTATCATGGTATCATTTCCTTTCATGTTTTAGATTAATCTCACATAGTTTAATTAGAGGGTTTGTAACTCTTTCATTTCTATTTTCATAGCTTAATTGCATCTTCATTCTCATAAGATTAATTTGCATTCTCATATAGATTTGCATAGCATTTCATTCATTTGGAATCTCTCATTGTGTGGTTGACTAGCAAGGTCATGAGTTTATAGCTCTAGCTGAGAGCAATTTTACAAATCTTGCAACTCCATGCATAGAGAGCTATGGATCGATTTGTGAGGGTTCATTCTTAATTTTTCTTACATGTAAGGATTCATAGAAGTGTGACAACATTTTAGCTAACATTTTTTAATCTCCATGGTCCATTATTTTTCACTTCCTATAAAAGAAGAGCTCTTTTCCTCATTTGCACACACAATACATACTTGAATTATTATGCTACATGTTTTCTAAGTCATTGAAGCTTTTGGAGATATTCTTGCAGCAAATTTTGAAGATTTGGAGCATCATTGGCATTCATCTTGCATCTACATCACATCCTAGCTTGCATCATAGTTGCATTATCATGGTATCATTTCCTTTCATATTTTAGATTAATCTCACATAGTTTAATTAGAGGGTTTGTAACTCTTTCGTTTCCATTTTCATAGCATCTTCATTCTCATAAGATTAATTTTCATTCTCATATAGATTTGCATAGCATTGCATTCATTTAGAATCTCTCATTGTGTGGTTGATTAGCAAGGTCATGAGTTTATATAGTCAAACCTAGTCAACCTGGGGCATATCTTCACTGTTTGATGGTTATCCTATCATGCTCCATCCTTCAATTATGATTTATTGTGACTTGATCAGGTTTATCAATTTGTTGTTCTCCTCTATCTGATTTCGATATCGATTCCGAGGGGGTAGTACCTATCAGCTTGAATTTTTGATTCAGCTTTATCATTCAGCTCAGCTTGAGATTCTTATCTTTTATTTTGGATATAATCCCGAATCAACCTCATGTCCAGAATCTTTTGTTTATGTTTTTCCGGATGTGATCCCGAATTGACCTCACATCTGAGTTGTTTTGTGATCCCAGATCGATCTCACATTTCAATTCTTCTTTGACTGCATGTGTTCCCAGATCGATCACACATTAGTCAAAGAGGGGCAAATGTATGCACCCTAAAATGGTCGCCTAGACTTTGGGCCCTATTTTTGTAATTTATCAAATCCCTGAATCAATATTTTCAAAAATCAACATTTTTCAAATATATCAATTTCCTTGATCAAATCATAATCAATTTAATATTTCCTAAGGTTTGAGCCTTATTTAATTTAAAAGAAAAAAGAAAAAAGAAAAATCTTATTTAATTAAGAGAATAAATCCCTTTTAATTAATTAAAAATCTCTTTTAATTAAATAATAAAATCATTTTATCCTAAGCTTTTATTTAATTAAAAGGAATTTTCTCCCTTTTTATTTAAATAAAAAATTTCCACTTTTCTTCTTATCCTTGTTGCAGAAATAAAGTATTTAATTCTTATTTATAAAGAAAAATAAAATAAAAAATAAAAGAAAAGTACTTTTGCCTCACATGGACATAAATTAAATGCTCAACATAAAGTAAATGTGTCTAATTTTCTTATTAGAGGATATTTGTGCACAAGGATCAAGCTTCTTTTTTTCTCCATCGTTGATTATGTCTTTTGCCTCTTAATCTCCATGGTCCATTGTTTTTCACTTCCTATAAAAGAAGAGCTATCTTCCTCATTTACACACACAATACATACTTGAATTATTATGGTACATGTTTTCTAAGTCATTGAAGCTTTTGAAGATATTCTTGCATCAAGTTTTGAAGATTTGGAGCATCATTGGCATTCATCTTGCATCTACATCACATCCTAGCTTGCATCATAGTTGCATCATCATGGTATCATTTACTTTCATGTTTTAGATTAATCTCACATAGTTTACTTAGAGGGTTTGTAACTCTTTCATTTCTATTTTCATAGCTTAATTACATCTTCATTCTCATAAGATTAATTTGCATTCTCATATAGATTTGCATAGCATTGCATTCATTTGGAATCTCTCATTGTGTGGTTGACTAGCAAGGTCATGAGTTTATAGCTCTAGCTGAGAGCAATTTTATAAATCTTGCAACTCCATGCATAAAGAGCTATGGATCGATTTGTGAGGGCTCATTCTTGAGTTTTGTTACATGTAAGGATTCATAGAAGTGTGACAACATTTTAGTACACACATATGAGAAGGTTTGAATGGATGGAGAAGGATGAATCTTAAAGGGGGCTCCAAGGAGATTGAATCCTTCAATAGCTAACAATGGAACTCCTTGATGGATGAATACTTGAACACTTGAATGCTTGAAGACTTTCTTGAACTTGAGATCTCTAGATACTTGATTGAGAAAACTTGATGATTGAATGATGTAAACTTGATCTGAAAATGAGAGAGGAAGGCATCCTTTTATAGTGATCCAGGGCACACTCCTCTAGATGGGCCACCTTAAAGAATTAAATCCCAATTAGGTCCTCACCTTTAAAAAATATACATTGATTAAATACAATTAGAGGATTTACCATTTCGAAGGCCGAAACAGCCGACCTGGAAGCGAAGAAATAACTTTCCTGAAAGCCAAACTACCAACATTTGAAATTTGAAATCCTAGCAGGAAGAGGTCAAGGTCTAGGTCGACCCTGACCTAGTCAGGGTCGAGGTCGACCCTAACCTAATTAGGTTTGAGGTTAACTTTGACCTCAAACCCTAACTTTGCCAAGATTTGCAGCAGAGGTTCCAGGAGATGAGAAAAACTTAGAGATTGATATTTGAGCAGGACCCAGTGTCAGGAAGAGATAGAAAATCCTTGAAATGATGTGATGATGGACTAGGAGGTCTCATTTATGAATCCTACCTAGAAAATAGAGCCATAGAAGAGGAAAAATTAGGAAAGTCCTTAATACCTTAACCCTAATTTCACCTAGAATGAAGAAATCAAGTGCAGAGAAGAAGCAGAAAGTGGGGAGAAAGCCAAATATATGCAAAGACCTAATCAAGGCACTTAACATGAACTCAAATCACTTAATCGGAGGGCTAAACACTCTTATCATGGAAGTGCTTCCATTTTAAGATGATACATTAAGCCCCCACTTTAGCAAGAGTATGGACTCGATGCAAACTCTTGGTAAAGAAGATAAAAATAACAAGATAATCTTATCATAATATAAGGGACAAAGAGAAATCCCCAAGCCCCCAGGGACTCAAGTCTTCATTGACTCTTAGATCATAGACAAGAGATACATCTCTAAAGAGAAAAAGAAAAAGTGTGATTACCTCGCCCAATGAGAACTTATGTCCCATTGTGAACCACACAGGAAAAAGGTGCAACTGGAAAGATGGAATTGAACCGCCTAGGGAATGTGGCTACTCACTAGTCAACCCATAATGGATTTATCCTTAAGAATATTCTATTCCATAAGAATAAATAAAAAATAAAAGACATCCAGTCTTTAAGGACACTTCCGACCTTAAGGGATCACAATATATGTGTATCTGAAACTAGAGGGATCAAGAGATCCTAATATAAATCCATACTTTAAGGATTAGTTTTTAATCCAAAAAGAAAGATTGAAAAGTAAATTTAAAGTGCGTGTCTTTCTCAGGATTTAGCAACTTATGTGCATTACCTTTAGAAGATTTAGCATGCTTTGAATTATTTTTTTATAAGTGCATGTGTGTAATAAGTGAGTAGAGTGTATGCTCCCATGTTAAAGTCATTGCTAACACTTTAACAAGAGCAATGGCTTTAACGGAAACATAAACAACTCCACTGATTACATTTCCACGTTGAGATGCCCCTAGATGAAGACAAATCAAGGGAAATATCACAGAAACATACAAAGAACATGGAAGGGATCTACCTACCATGGGGTTAGTATGATCATAAGATTTTATATATATATATATATATATATATATTATTGCAAATGAATTGACATCATTCTCCAAAGAAAGTAGAACTACAATCACAAAGGAGGAAAGATTACGTAAGTTATACGAAGGAGAATCTTTTCGAACCATGAAACGGAGACCAAAAAGATTTAGTGCTACCATATCTCGAATCCAAGCAGATTACACAAGGAAACATTTATGAACAATAGCACAGTTACACCATAAAATTGAACAACACATAGAAGAGTAGAGATACATATAGAAGAATTTGAACAATAGTTTCAATTCCTTCATCATCTTGTACCAACTAAGTAACAAGGATCGTATAAAAGAATCTAACAACATTTAGCAATCACATTACAGGAGAAGGACAGTACAACAAGCAAAGACACAACAAAGCTACCACAAAGGACAAGCCGCTCAAGCGTGCCACCTACTTTCCCCATCTCATTGTATATCATTTAGGGTTGGTGGGTAACTCACAAGAGGGACTATATCCAACACAGTAGGAATGATAGCCAGTTCCAAACAAGGATCCTCTTGAGAATCACTATGTTCAATACTAGGTGTAAGAGTTAATTGAGATGAAAGCATATCTGGTGAATCAATGTCAATGTCAATAGTCTCATATTCATCATTAACATTATCAGTATCATCAAGAGTATCTTTGTCATCCAAATTAATCAAAATAGGATCTAAGATACGAATAGAATCATCATAATCATGCATGTGAACATCATTATTAGTAACAACATTATGCATAGGTGTATCCACAGAAAGTAGAGATCTTTTAGCTTTAGCATGAGCATGATGCATTTTACGACATTCATTAGCAGATCAGTTACGTTTTGATTTATTTGAAATAGGATGAGAAGTAGGAGGAACAATCATAGGATCCTTCATAGGTTATGTAGGAAGATCAATAGGATTATCAACCATAGGAGGAGAAATCACAGGATCTTTGATAGATTTAGTAGGAGGAACTTGATTAATAGAACAAGAAGCCATAGTTGAAGGAGGTATCGAAGGTGTAGGTAAAAGACCGTGATTAAGATCCATAGGAGGTATGCTTAATTGAAGAATCTTACGATGCTTATAGGCTTGATATGATTGAAAAAGGTTATCAGGGCAAGGAGGACATGAATTAGGTAAGGAAGGCCAAAAGAAATCTAGAGCAGCACAATCTCTAGGCCTAGAAGGTTGATATAGACTATGATTGATTGTCTTCACTTCGCCATCATGGATGAACTTAAGACACTTATGTATAGGTGAAGCAACAACATGCATAGTAGTTAACCAAGGTAAACCTAGCTTAACTTGAAATTGATCAGAAGTAGGAACCACAACAAAGGTAGTGTTCACAAGTTTTCCAAAAAGTTCAACAGGTAAAGTAATAGAACCAAATGAGGGATAAAGAAAACCATTACAAGTTTGAATCCACACATCCGATGTATCATAGAAATCATGTTGTAAGCTTTTTATAAAAATATTTTCTTTAGTGATAACATTGACGAAGGAGGTAGGATCAACAAGACAACCACGAGTAGGTATCTGAGCAACCCTAGCAGCAATGTAAAGGGGACCATCAGGAGCTTTAATAATCTCAAAATCATCAAAGGTAATCAAAAGTTCTCGAGGTCTTTTATCCTTAAATTGTTGTCAAGGTTTAGGTTGAGGTTTCACTTTAGGTTTAGGTTTAACTTGAGGTTGAGACTGAACTTGAGGTGAACGTTGAGGTTGAATTTGAGGTGGAGATATAGACAGATCAACATGCTCCACTTGATTAACAACATGAGTAAGATCATCCATCTTGGAATCATACACAAGTTCCTGAGCAGATGGTTGAGCAATAGTATTAGTATCATGCGTAGGTAAGGGATTCGTATAGATTTGAAGGTTATGATTAGGAGGAGAGACAGATTGATTCCCACTACTATCCAGATTATCAACAGATAAAGCTTTAGCATCAATGAGATCTTGGACCTTATGTTTTAAAGAATAAAATCTCTTAGTATCATGACCATTCTGACGATGATATTGACAAAAAGAATTTTGATCAAAAGATTTAGATGCAATCGTAGCAGGTAAAAGAGGTCGAATAAGAGGTAAAGTAATCATATTAGCAGCTAACAACCTATTCATAATAGCATGTAAAGTTTCAGAAAGAGGAGTAAACATATGATTTAATCAAAAAGTAGTGGATGCAAAAGTGGCATTATGAGATGCAACAACAACTTGATCAGCAACTGCATTTGCTTGTTTGTTTATCTTGACATAGTTGTTGAATTTTTTAAACTTATTTGGATTAGGAACAACATCACTCTTATCAATGGGAACATGAGCCATTGGAGTGTTGCTCTCAAATTGACACACTTGTAATTGATAATGATGAAGCATTGCACAAAGTTTTTGAAAAGAGGTAAATTCAGTAAGTAGAATCTTATCTCTAATATCTTTTTGCAAATTGGAAATAAACATACGTTGAATATCAATATCAAGAACATGATAAGAAATCTGAGCATGCAAATGCTTAAATCTACCAATAAATTCAATCAATTTTTCTTTAGCACTTTGTTTACAATGCATTAAATCAGTCAAAGACACTTGTGGGCCAATATTGTTTTGAAATTATTGAATAAAGGCATTAGAAAGCTGTGGAAAGGAATCAATTGAATAAGGAGGCAAGGAACAACACCACTGTAAAGCCTTGTCATGAAAGGTTCGAGCAAACAGTTTGGCTAAAATCCTATGGTCGTGAGCATAATCACTGCAAAGGATTTGGAATGTTTTAACATGATGAATAGGATATCCTTTTCCATTATATTTCTCAAGACGAGGCATATCGACTTGCTGAGGAACAGGAGTTCAGATAATATCTCGGGACAAGGGACTTCCCATGTCACATGTAGGAATACTAAACTTGTTTTGAGTTAAGGAAGCAAGTTGTTGCTATAAGGATGATACGGTTTGAACCAAACTGATGATGGTGGAATCAGTAGAGGAAATAGGAGGAGTAGAAACATTAGACACACTAGGTAAAGTGTAAGAAGCTGCAGGAATAGAAGACACAACTAGAGGAACACTAGGAACTACAGTTGGAAGTGGAGTGGAATAAGTGAAAGGAACACTATGATATGAAGGTTGTGATGTAGGAAGGGACATGGGAGGAACACTCATAGGAATAGAGGGAACCATCATAGTCACCAAAGGAGGAGTATAGATAGGAATACTAGGTAAAGGATTAGAAGGAGGTTCAACACTAGTGATAGGAGAAGTGAAAACTAAATCTTGAGCCTCTTGAGTTAAAGGTTTAACATTGGAATGCACAAGATGAGTAATACCACGCAATAGGTTAACTCCTTGATCACTATCATGGAGAACTTTCTTAAGAGCCTCTATAGCCTGAATAGAATCTTGACCATGGTTTTCTTGAAGAAGCCAATTACCCATTTTATCAAGTTCAGTGGAAAGTTTTTGGACTTGTTCAGGAGGAACCCTTAAAGCATCTTCCTCATCATGAGATGAGTGAGAAGAGTTCTACTCCATAGTAGGATTAGAATCATGAAGAATCAAGTTATCATCGGGGATCCTAAGGAAAGGAGAAGATTCAGGCTCAAAGGCACCCATGAGTCTACGACTTCTTCTAACTAGAATGTTATAAGTAGAAATAGTGGTAGTAAAGCTCATAAACCAATATAAAGAAAATGAAATAAACTAAGAACACATAAAGCATGAATATGAAATCTAATTAGCATGCAAGATCAATCACAAAGGACAAATCTAATACTAACAAGATAAAAGAAAATCTAACACCAAAAAGAAAGAGAGTAAGCTATTCGGGTTCACCAAAATGAATAGAAATAATTTGGAATCACCTCTATTTGTGTAAGTGTGTGGGGAAAATGTAAGATTCACTCCTAAATCCAAATTCCCAAAGGAGAGATCCAATTTGATCAACCAAGAGGTTAATGTACAATTGAATCAATCTATGAAGAATATGAAAGAGAGAGAGAAACTCTATACTTCCCTATAGTTGGATCAAGTTTGAAATCTGAAATAATTGAAGTGCAAATACTAACCTTGAATTAGGGCAGATCTGGAAAATGCTGAATTCTGGCTTCTGTATGAACTTTTTGAAGATTCCATCACTTTTTTTGGACTGGAAATGTCTAGGCAAACAAAACCCAAAAATCTTTTCTCCAAATTCACACAGGTCGACTTTGACCTTTTAAAAGGTCAAAGACCACATTATTTATTTGAAGTCCGATTCTAATTATGTTCACAAATCTTAAAAGATTGCCGAAAAGGGTATCCAAATTAGCTCTCAGATTCAAGATTTCGCACTTGTACCTACAAGAAAATAGGGGTTTTTGGTTGTATGGGGGGTTTGCTTTGGTCAAACCCCAATTTAGGAATTAACCTTGAAATTGAATTGAAATATATTGTGCATAAACAAAGCAATTGAAACAAATCACCTCGCTTATGTTGAAGTCCTTGTAGAGGATTCATATCCTCAAATCCACAAGTAAGAATGCTTCAATGAATGTAGGATGTCTCCCATCAATGGTATTTTGATCTTCAACACCAATCTTGATTTGATCTTTGCATATGAGAAGGTTTGAATGGATGGAGAAGGATGAATCTTCAAGGGCGCTCCAAGGAGATTAAATCCTTCAATAGCTAACAATGGAACTCCTTGATGGATGAATACTTGAACACTTGAATGCTTGAAGACTTTCTTGAACTGGAGAGCTCTAGATACTTGATTGAGAAAACTTGATGATTGAATGATGTAAACTTGATCTGAAAATGAGAGAGGAAGGCCTCCTTTTATAGTGATTCCTTTTATAGTGATTTAGGGCACACTCCTCTAGATGGGCCACCTTGAATAATTAAATCCCAATTAGGTCCTCACCTTTAGAAAATATACCTTGATTAAATACAATTAAAGGATTTACTGTTTCGGAGCCCGAAACAGCCAACCCAGAAGCGGAGAAATAACTTTCCTGAAAGTGAAACTGCTAACATTTAAAATTTGAAATCCTAGCGGGAAGAGGTCACGGTCAAGGTCGACCCTGTCCTAGTCAAGGTCAAGGTTGACTTTGACCTCAAACCCTAACTTTGTCAGGATTTGCAGTAGAGGTTCTAGGAGATGCAAGAAACGTAGAGATTGATATCTGAGTAGGACCCAGTGTCAGGAATAGACAGAAAATCCTTGGAATGTTGTGATGATGGACTAGGAGGTCTCATTTCTGAATCCTACCTAGAAAATAGAGCCATAATAGAGGGAAAATCAAGAAAGTCCTTAAGACCTTAACCCTAATTTCACCTAGAATGAAGAAATCAATTGCGGAGAAGAAGTGGAAAGAGGGGAGAAAGCCAAATACATGCAAAGACCTAATCAAGGTGCTTAACATGACCCCAAATCACTTACTCGGAGGGCTAAACGCTCTTATCACGGAAGTGCTTCCATTTTAAGATGATACAGATACTATCGTCAATGATTTTGTCAGAGATGAGGAGAAGAAGAAAGGTATTATTAAAATGGGTACTTACTAGCAGCCTGATGGTATCAAAATGTTGTGGAAGTTTGTTCTCAAAGCCCTGATCTTGTATGTCACATTACACACTGGGTTTGAGAGGATAAGGACCTACCACTTTGTACTATTGAATCATCTTAGGCACAGTATGAATGTTTCCATCTTGTTCTACTTGTATTCTTCAATAAATGATAATATTAATGGATTTAGGGGGAAGAATATAACTAATCCTGCTTTACATGAGGGTTTGTTACTGTTAATTTATGAATTTTTTAAAGCCCGAACCCTGGGGAAGGAGATTGCGGTCAACAAGGAAAGAGAAGATGTCTCTGGGTTGGATCATGTCACCTTAGACCCAAAAGATAGTTGGGAATGCACTCTGAGGATCGTGAGGATGAAGAGGTCAAAAAGATGAAACAAGGCTCCTCCTCTGACAAGAGAATTGCGAGCTTGGTCAAAAAAGAAAAACCCTCCTCAGAAGAGGAGTATAATGACAATGTGGTGGATATGAACACTGATGATGAGGTGGATAATCCCATAGGTGATTCCAAGAAGAATAGGGAATAGACCATGGGGAAGAAAAACATTTCAAAGGGGGATTGCTCTGGCTATCTTTCGGTTGATCTGGCCATCAGTGAAGTTCACGCTCTCCCTCCTGGAGCCTACGAAAAGACTCAGGACCCTAAAATTGAGGTGCCTAAAGATGACCAGGAAGATCCCTCAACCCAGTCCCCTAACTCACATGAATCTTCAGACGACAAGAACCAGTCCAGTGAGGAGTATCACAAGGACGACTTTGGCAAGGGGAAACAAGTGTGGCGTAATTTTAATATAAAAACTATGCGGATGGGGATAATCAGGGAAGCTATGAACCCCAAAAACCTTGAGGATATAGATGGCAGAATCTAGAAGGAGGACCTGATTGACCCTACCCTGGTCGTCCTCAGTGACAAGGCTAGAGAAATGGAGTTGAATCTTCTTAACAATGCAAAGAACAGTATGCTGACTAGTTCAGGTCATTTAAATGGCTCTTTTAGGAACTTGAAGATCTCAAGGAAAAAATCTAGGTTATTGAAAACAACAAGGATCACAAAGCCACTGAGGATCTTCAACGCCTGGAATCAAGGATTAATTAAATGGAAGATAAGATTAAAAGCCTTGAGGATACCTTCAAAGGTATTGCAGAGAAAAACTTCAACATCCTTAAGGCCTCAAACGAGGACATCAAACTCCTCATATACAAAATGGAAGATAAAATGGAAGGCAAGGATGTGTAGATAATCAAAGAGGAAAAGAAGGAGAAGCCCAATGAAGGTTCAGGAAAGAGAACTAGGGCCAAGTCAAAGAAAAATAAGGACGGAGAAGACTCCAACGACATTCAAAAGACTAAGGAGGCGGAAGAGATGGAGTTTCTCGAAACCAATGCCGCAGTGATACTCAAGAACCTCTCCTGACCTTTCCTCTTGGTGCCTTTTTCCCTGTCTCTTTTTTGTTCTGTTTAGACTGTTTCGTCTATGTGATTGTTTCTCTCTCGGCCTGCTTTGGCCTGTTTCATCGTTTGTTTTTGCTTCTTTAAGACTTGATCTCTTAATTGCTATATTTTAAGATGTTGTGGCTTTCGGGAACCCTGTAAAACCTGTTTTACTTAATAAAAAACAACACTTGTTTAAGTGAGCATATTATTTTTAAAGTTACATAGATATAATATGTAGCTATGATATTTTATTTGAGACAAAAAGTTATTTATTTCACTTGTTAATATGTTTTTTTGTATTTTTAATATAACATTTATAGGTTCTCATGTGTTCAAGTATTGATCCATTTTTATCAACATTTAGATTTTTTGATTTACATATAAATTATTTAATTATAATATATAGTAAAAATGTGTGATAATATTAGATAATATATTCACAAATGAATGATCAACTATTAGACTCTAATCAAATATGGCCTCCTCTTCTATATCTAATAGAGAATTTGGGAACATAACAGCCACGACCTGCTTTTAAAGATTACTCTAGATTCTTAAATTCGGTTTCAAAATAAATCAAATTCATAAAGAAAGAAGCCTAATAGTAAACTTGAAGAAATTGTATGGTGGATTGTGCTAGCCTATTTCATTGTTCGACCACGTAACTGCAAAGATTGAGTAAACCGCGCTTCGTTTTGCAATAATTTAGACCATTAAATTGTATGTCAGTTTACTTTGCTCACATTCAATGAAGGCTCAGCTTGCGTAGACTATAGTAGTTGATCATTTTTTATTGTATGATGACTACCGAATGAGTTGGTCGACAGCGAAGATAGCGTGTAGGCCGCAAGGATGAGCGTTGAGTAAGATGAATTTTAAATAGAAGAAGTACACGTTGACTTGTACCATTAATTTTAAATGGAAGAAGTACAAGCGAGAGTTTCAAAATTACGAATCCGTAGGAGTAATATTCGGATATTCTGTTTCTCCCCTTGCACATAAATACATCCCATTCGTAGAGTCTTTCCTCACTGGGCTTCCCGAAGAGGCAAACAAGTACATTTTTCTCAGGTATTTTGGCTTTGGCTGAAGCGTTTTCATGTTCATAATTGCATTATCGCTGACTTGTTTTTCCCTATTTTGCTGATTTCTCGCAATGGTAACGTAGCTAGAGGAATACCTTTTCGATTCGCGAAGAATCGTTTGATTGTCGTGCGTTCTTTGTTCTTTCCCCGTCGGTATCATTCATTGACTTTAGGGCTTAATTGTACGTAGTTCAAACTTTGAAAGCGATGCTTTATGCTTTATCTTTTTAATTATGGGTAGATGGGCTTGTGAAATTCCAACTTAATGTCCCATCCTACAGTAACGCTTTCATACATTAAAACAGGTTCGTAGTTGAATTATGAATTTGTAGTTCTGAGCTTGTGCTTGTTCGCAGAATAATTTCGAGGAAAAATGGCGCAAAACCAGAACCAGCTCCAGGTGCTCAACAGCTTGGACGTCGCGAAAACACAGTTGTACCATTTCACCGCCATTGTTATTGCAGGCATGGGCTTCTTCACAGATGCCTATGATCTCTTCTGCATATCCACAATAACGAAGCTTCTGGGAAGGATCTATTACTACGATGGAGTCAGCGCCAAGCCTGGTTCCCTACCACCAAACGTCTCAGCCGCAGTAAACGGAGTGGCCTTGTGCGGAACCCTAGCCGGGCAGCTCTTTTTCGGCTGGCTTGGCGACAAAATGGGCAGAAAGAGAGTGTACGGATTAACCCTAATTCTGATGGTGGTGGCGTCCGTCGCCTCGGGGCTCTCGTTCGGCAGCACGGCCAAATCCGTGATGACAACCCTCTGTTTCTTCCGATTCTGGCTGGGCTTCGGCATCGGCGGAGATTACCCATTGTCCGCCACAATCATGTCCGAGTACGCAAACAAGAAAACGAGAGGCGCATTCATTGCGGCTGTGTTCGCCATGCAAGGCTTCGGAATTGTAGCAGGCGGCGCCGTCGCAATCATAGTATCTGCAGCTTTCAGGCACAAGTACGATGCTCCAAGCTTTGAGGCCGATCATAAAGGTTCCACAGTCTCTGAGGCGGACTTTTTGTGGAGAATTATTCTCATGGTCGGAGCATTCCCGGCGGCGTTGACGTACTACTGGCGCATGAAAATGCCAGAGACCGCTCGCTACACGGCCCTCGTTGCAAGAAACGCGAAGCAGGCGGCGGCCGACATGTCCAAGGTGCTCGGAGTTGAGATTCAAGAAGATGCAGCAAACGTCACAAGGATTGCCGACAGGGAGGCCGATTTCGGGTTATTTTCAGCGGGGTTCATGAAACGCCACGGCTTGCAATTGCTGGGAACGACCAGCACTTGGTTTCTTCTTGACATCGCTTTCTACAGCCAGAACTTGTTTCAGAAGGATATCTTCACGGCCGTCGGGTGGCTCCCCGCGGCGAAGAAAATGAATGCTATTGAAGAAGTGTATCGCATCGCAAGAGCGCAGTGCATCATCGCCATGTGCTCTACGGTCCCTGGTTACTGGTTCACGGTGGCTTTCGTCGATGGCATCGGCCGACGTACGATTCAACTCATGGGATTCTTCTTCATGACCGTCTTTATGTTTGCGCTCGCCATTCCATACTACCACTGGCGCGGCACCAAATGCGGCGATTCTTTCTGCGGCGGTAACCACACGGCGTTCATCGCTCTCTACGCTTTAACATTCTTCTTCGCCAATTTCGGTCCCAACAGCACCACTTTTATCATCCCGGCAGAGCTTTTCCCCGCGCGGTTTCGTTCCACGTGTCACGGTATCTCGGCTGCGTCAGGGAAAGCAGGAGCCATAATCGGGGCCTTTGGATTTCTGTACGCGGCTCAGAGCACCCATATCACGGAAGTCGATACTGGGTATCACAAGGGGATCGGCATAAAAAGTTCTCTCATCCTTCTGGGGATTACCAATGCACTTGGCTTCTGTTTCACATTTTGTATCCCTGAGACGAAAGGAAGATCTCTGGAAGACCTCTCTGGCGAGAACGAGGGGGAAGATGGAGTCCAACTTCAACGGTCACATTCCTTGAACGCAACCGTGCCATTGTAGACTCATATCCGAGTAAGGGGAAAATCGTATTGCTGTTTGCCTAGTATAAACAATAGCCATAATCATGCTTCAGAGAGTTGAAAGCATGGCTTATTAGCTTCTACGTGTGCTGCTTGTGTGAAGAAAGCTGAACAGTTTGTATGTCTGTTTGCCATTGTAGTTTGAAACGACATAAGTGGGTATTTAATGTAGTGCAGGAGCAAAAGGGGAGTTGAAAATTTAGCTCGGAGTCATAATACGTGCCCATTTTTAGCTCAGAGTTTATGTAGTAGTGTGAGTTTGGAATTCAGCTTAAGACTTACCTCAAATATGGGATGATTCAAACCAGTTCAATGTAATAAAAATAATCCTTATTTTATATCCTAATTTGTTATATTGGTGAGAATGGTGGTATGTCATATAAAAGCTATTTACAAAATTTCTTTGAATGTATTCCAAAGATTAAATTTTTACATAACTGTCTACCCAAAGATGACTTGTAGTTTACATACATGACTATTTAAAAAGTTGCAATATTTTATTTAAAGATAAAGATGCTGACAGCTATTATTCCAACTTGTTTCTATATAAAAGATACAAAATTTTATAAAGATAACTTATGATTTTATTATTGATGCATAATATAGAAAAAAAAGAACAGTAAACTTTTTTAAAAAAAATTATATAATATGTATCAAAACTAATAGATACATTGCAAGTGGTTCTACATAGTGTATGAATCATACATAATTTAAATACAGTACTTTTGAATATAGAAAAAAATATAAAATTTTAAACCAGCATCCAAATTTGAAAAGAAAATTTGGACACATTTTTTTAATAAAATTGTAATTCTTATTCATTATTAGTCAGACCATGTCCTCATTATTAAACAAATAAAATACACAAAACATATCCAATATTCTCACACAAGTGTTAAACATTTTCTGTAAGGAGATAGTTATAAAACATTAGTTTCTAAGACAAATTATGCATATTGATTCGATACATTAGAATAAATTTTCACTCACAATCTTTGTTAGTAAATTAACCAAAATAATTTTTCTATCAACGTTTTTAGTAATACTTACTCTTCATGAACCATTTATCTAATAAAATGGTATTGTACAATAGCATGGTTTTACAATGGCAAGACCAATTCTTGACCAAATATTTAAAATAAAACTATTAATATCAATTCTTATTTTGTATGATAATTTGGTATATTGGTGAGAATGATGGTATATGATATAAAATATATTCATAAAGGTTTATTTCGATGAATTTGATGGATTAAATTTCCACATAACTGCATACTCAAAGATGACATGTAGTTTAGATACATGCCTACTTAGAAAGTTGTAATTTTCTGTTTAAAGATAAAGATATAGACATCTATTGTTCTAGCTTGTTTCCATATAAAAAATACAAAATTTTATCAAGGCAAATTATGGTTTTTGTATTCTTTGTGAATTAACAATAACAATTTTGGTATAATTTTTCTTAGTAATACTTATTATCGTTCAACCATTTATCTAATAAATTGATATTATAAAACATTATACTTTTATCATGGAAAGACCAATTATTGACCAAATAATGGGGACTTCACTTTGTGAACCTAAATCATAACATGTGGGATCATGACATACTAAATAATCCTCCTTTTTCCTATATAAATCCCCTCCCCCTATTTAGGCAATATATTGCCTTTTTTTTTGCTCATTTTAAACCCCCAATATGAACACATGTGGTATTATATTGCCCCTTTAGTAAACACCCCTTTGACCAATTATTTAAAATATAACTATCACTATTGATCATTACTATCATTCCATTTCTATAATAAATCAAAAGTTCTAAAAAATGTCTATAGCTACACTATCTCATTAAATACATTAGTAGTTTGCATTTACTTTACCTCTATTCTAGATGTAATATAACTAGTACACCCAAGTTTTATCCAAAATCTTACTTCTCCTAAAATACTTAATACAAATCACTCAAAGATATTCAACAAGTATCTCTAGCCTATTATAGAAGAATCCTTGTAATTTTTTATTTATTTTTAATCAAATAATTTATAAGATTTGTCTATGTAGATGGTCATTTAATACCTACAGGCCTAATAGAAAGAAGAGTGTATTCATGTGAGTAATTTTACATGATTGGGTTATTTTCCAAGAAAAGAATACAACTAGAATATAGGTACAATCATATAATATATGAGAGGCCCTTGGTTATATAGACCAATGTGAGAGATAAAATAACATAGGATTATGACAAGTGTATTAGTATTATGATAAGCTTAACTAACAAGTATGAATATGAATTTGAAGGTGAACTAGATACATTATTATAATGTCATCAATTGTATGCTATGTAATTTTTCATCACATAATGCCTTTTCCTTATACAACAATTAAATCCCCCCTAGGCCTCTATCTCATCCCACTTGACTTGTCATTTCCCTTGTCTAAATCCTTGACCACATAGCCTGTTTGGTTTAGGTTGTGTGTGTGCCATGGAGATGTGCAAGTAGCTCACACTTGTTCCAAAAATATGAAGGATTGGATGCTAATTTGGTTGAAGATCAAACATAAAATAAAAATATTATTATTCTAATGATTTGGTTGGATTTTAATTGAATGCCTTTAAAATGATTAACATTAGCTATATAAGTCATGATTAAAATATTGGACCAAGTTCAACCAAAATAGGTTTGGTTGGACTAGGTTTGGTCGAACCCCCTCTACATATATATGCACTAATTCTTCATTGATCTATCATATTGCACTTATATTTACTCTTTTTTCTTGTTTGGTTGGACCCGCTTCGGGAGAAACATGTCTCCCACATCAACACCACTTGGCACCATGTATGTGCTACACATATTCAGTTATAAATTATTAGACCGAACCATGTTCGTTGGAAAGTACCTTCAACCAGAACCCGTTGATTGTCCTCTACTGCGACACATCTTTGTACTTTTACCCAACATTATTATTCCAATAATTTAGTCAAACTTTAATTGAAGTCCTTTATAATGATTAACATTGGCTATTTAAGCCATTATTATTGTGAATAGCCACCTATGAGAATTTAAATTCCTATAAATTAACATTAACCTAACTTATTATTTATTCACCTAAACTATTAACTTAAATCTAAACCAAAACTAATGTAATACTCTAATGAATTATGACAACCAAAAGTGGTTTTTGGGATGATAAATCAACTATTTTGACAATGTAACACCTCCCTTGGTAGGCAACTAACATTACGATTCCTCTTGGATCATTTAAAATCCATTGTTTGCCTTGTTTTCCCTTTGTTGGTAACACACAATTATTTGAATAGCTAGGTTTACCTATCTTTGTAATTTCTTTACCATTAGGTTTTCATAACATATTGATATCATTGTATTTCTACTTCAACACTCTCCATCACGCACATTAAGTTAACAATGGAGCACTATAGGTTTCCAGAATGATAACTTCTCAACAAAACCAATGAGAATCTATATTTTTCACAAAATTGAACTACAAAATCAAAACCCATTTACTCTAGTATGAAGTTTTTAAATATAATTTAAATATCTCATAAAGGAGGTTGAATGGATAAGCCATGGGATTTTTAAGATCAAATACTAAAAGTCAAACTTGATCAAATATGGGAGCCATCTAGGGAAAAAGTAATGGTGATTTTATGCTAATATTAGCATAGGTCATCATGAAAGTATGCTATGACCCATTAAACTATTCATTGAGAGCCTAAAATTTTAATCAACATTGATAAAAATGATTATGAATTTATGGGAATCACTATTTTGGAGGGTTACAAATAACCTTCTAGGGATGCATATTCTAAATAGATGAAGTGGGAGAGGGCCCAAACACAACATCAAAATAATATCAAGTCTTTAAAAAAAGATAACCCAAAAAGAATTCACTA